>OV651814.1:105030554-105145015 GCA_927349885.1 Psylliodes chrysocephalus
ACTTATTCAAATTTATTTAAATTTATTTAAATTTATTTAAATTTATTTAAATTTATTTAAATTTATTTAAATTTATTTAAATTTATTTAAATTTATTTAAATTTATTTAAATTTATTTAAATTTATTTAAATTTATTTAAATTTATTTAAATTTATTTAAATTTATTTAAATTTATTTAAATTTATTTAAATTTATTTAAATTTATTTAAATTTATTTAAATTTATTTAAATTTATTTAAATTTATTTAAATTTATTTAAATTTATTTAAATTTATTTAAATTCATTTAAATTCATTTAAATTCGTTTAAATTTGTTTAAATTTATTTAAATTTACTTAAATTTATTCAAATTTATTTAAATTTATTTAAATTTATTTAAATTTATTTAAATTTATTTAAATTTAAATAAATTTATTTAAATTTATTTAAATTTATTTAAATTTATTTAAATTTATTTAAATTTATTTAAATTTATTTAAATTTATTTAAATTTATTTAAATTTATTTAAATTTATTTAAATTTATTTAAATTTATTTAAATTTATTTAAATTTATTTAAATTTATTTAAATTTATTTAAATTTATTTAAATTTATTTAAATTTATTTAAATTTATTTAAATTTATTTAAATTTATTTAAATTTATTTAAATTTATTTAAATTTATTTAAATTTATTTAAATTTATTTAAATTTATTTAAATTTATTTAAATTTATTTAAATTTATTTAAATTTATTTAAATTTATTTAAATTTATTTAAATTTATTTAAATTTATTTAAATTTATTTAAATTTATTTAAATTTATTTAAATTTATTTAAATTTATTTAAATTTATTTAAATTTATTTAAATTTATTTAAATTTATTTAAATTTATTTAAATTTATTTAAATTTATTTAAATTTATTTAAATTTATTTAAATTTATTTAAATTTATTTAAATTTATTTAAATTTATTTAAATTTATTTAAATTTATTTAAATTTATTTAAATTTATTTAAATTTATTTAAATTTATTTAAATTTATTTAAATTTATTTAAATTTATTTAAATTTATTTAAATTTATTTAAATTTATTTAAATTTATTTAAATTTATTTAAATTTATTTAAATTCATTTAAATTTATTTAAATTTATTTAAATTTATTTAAATTTCAATAAATTTATTTAAATTTATTTAAATTTATTTAAATTTATTTAAATTTATTTAAATTTATTTAAATTTATTTAAATTTATTTAAATTTATTTAAATTTATTTAAATTTATTTAAATTTATTTAAATTTATTTAAATTTATTTAAATTTATTTAAATTTATTTAAAATTATTTAAATTTATTTAAATTTATTTAAATTTATTTAAATTTATTTAAATTTATTTAAATTTATTTAAAATTATTTAAATTTATTTAAATTTATTTAAATTTATTTAAATTTATTTAAATTTATTTAAATTTATTTAAATGTATTTAAATTTATTTAAATTTATTTAAATTTATTTAAATTTATTTAAATTTATTTAAATTTATTTAAATTTATTTAAATTTATTTAAATTTATTTAAATTTATTTAAATTTATTTAAATTTATTTAAATTTATTTAAATTTATTTAAATTTATTTAAATTTATTTAAATTTATTTAAATTTATTTAAATTTATTTAAATTTATTTAAATTTATTTAAATTTATTTAAATTTATTTAAATTTATTTAAATTTATTTAAATTTATTTAAATTTATTTAAATTTATTTAAATTTATTTAAATTTATTTAAATTTATTTAAATTTATTTAAATTTATTTAAATTTATTTAAATTTATTTAAATTTATTTAAATTTATTTAAATTTATTTAAATTTATTTAAATTTATTTAAATTTATTTAAATTTATTTAAATTTATTTAAATTTATTTAAATTTATTTAAATTTATTTAAATTTATTTAAATTTATTTAAATTTATTTAAATTTATTTAAATTTATTTAAATTTATTTAAATTTATTTAAATTTATTTAAATTTATTTAAATTTATTTAAATTTATTTAAATTTATTTAAATTTATTTAAATTTATTTAAATTTATTTAAATTTATTTAAATTTATTTAAATTTATTTAAATTTATTTAAATTTATTTAAATTTATTTAAATTTATTTAAATTATTTAAATTATTTAAATCATTTTAATCTATTATAATTTATTTTATTTTTTTTATTTATTTTATTTTAATTTATTTTAATATAAATTACAGTCATCGTTCACTCACCCATTGTTGATACACCTTGTATTAATATTGATGCATATAATATATATTTATTAAATAGTTACAGAGAGTCAATGCATTTAAAAAACTTGTTGGCTCTGTGCGAAACCCAAGAAAAAATTTTGGCAGTTAATGTGTTAACATAAAATAGATCTTAAAATGAAAATCCAAATATATCTAAAATAAATTTTTTGGATGTCACATAACCTAGTGTGTAAAGTTCTAATATACTCGATGGTGGATGTCATATAGTCGGGTGAGTAAGTTTTAATATACTGAATGTTGGATGTCAGACAGTCGAGTGAGTAAATTCTAATATACTCAATGGTGGATGTTAGACAGTCGAGGGACTAAAATATTTAATATACAAAATATACAAAACCAACTGACGCGAGCGCCACCTTCACATCTATACACTGGAACTAAATTTATACACAAAATTGAAAATCAAGCATTATAACATCCAGCTGAAATTTTTTTGGTACTCTTTTAAACCTCCCCTATGATGTTTGAACCCCAAAAACGTTGTGACATCCGAATTTGGATGTCACATCGCAAACGGATGTTACAAAGATAGCAACATTTTTGCGACATGATGTCACAAAGTCGGCAGGACGAATCTATATATATATATATATATATATATATATATATATATATATATATATATATATATATAGAAAAAAGGGGTTATTGGGAAATACCGCAAAAAAAAGAGAGAAAAAAGCCTGAAGGGCAAACCGTAGACACGTGTTTCTGACTATTGGTCTTCATCAGTACGGTGCAGCCAAGTTCAAGACAGAATGGAACTAGCGATGGAATAAAAAACAAACAGGAGATCACTCAAGTGGCCAACCACACATTTGTGGCTTCGGCCAACAATCCCTGTGATTACAGGGAAGTTATTAGCGTCGCCACGGCGGCAGTTATAGCCATCATGGTGATGCATCCTAGCCCAAGGAAACTAAACATGAAAAGGTTTAGTGCGGTGAAGAATTAACAGAAAAAAGGGGTTATTGGGAAATACCGCAAAAAAAAGAGAGAAAAAAGCCTGAAGGATTGTTGGCCGAAGCCACAAATGTGTGGTTGGCCACTTGAGTGATCTCCTGTTTGTTTTTTATTCCATCGCTAGTTCCATTCTGTCTTGAACTTGGCTGCACCGTACTGATGAAGACCAATAGTCAGAAACACGTGTCTACGGTTTGCCCTTCAGGCTTTTTTCTCTCTTTTTTTTGCGGTATTTCCCAATAACCCCTTTTTTCTGTTAATTCTTCACCGCACTAAACCTTTTCATATATATATATATATATATATATATATATATATATACAGGGTGGCTCACGCTCAACGGGACGGAGCTTTATGGGAAAACGACCAAAGATATAAAAAATTCGTTTGGGAGGAATACGTAGGTTACAGACGGCTACAATTTAAAATTTGTTAGATGTATACAGGATGTCCCACATAAGAAAAAAAAATTAGTTCATTAAAAATTATTCAAATAAGAGTAAACAATTAATTTCTGGGAGACTTTTTTTCCTTAAAAAATCAAATAAATCGAAAACTAATAATAATAGTAATAGGAAACCTTTAGTTAACTGACATTATTTTTGATGTAGTTTTTAAAACTAAAATAAAAAACAGGGTGTTCCATTAAAAATAATATAACTTTGTATATTTTCTCTTATGTGGGACATCCTGTATACATCTAACAAATTTTAAATTGTAGCCGTCTGTAACCTACGTATTCCTCCCAAACGAATTTTTTATATCTTTGGTCGTTTTCCCATAAAGCTCCGTCCCGTTGAGCGTGAGCCACCCTGTATATATATATATATATATATATATATATATATATATATATATATATATATATATATATATAGATTCGTCCTGCCGACTTTGTGACATCATGTCGCAAAAATGTTGCTATCTTTCTAACATCCGTCTGCGATGTGACATCCAAATTCGGATGTCACAACGTTTTTGGGGTTCAAACATCATAAAGGAGGTTTAAAAGGGAGCCAAAAAAATTTCAGCTGGATGTCATAATGCTTAATTTTCAATTTTATGTATATATTTAGTTCCAGTGTATAGATGCGAAGGTGGCGCTCGCGTCAGTTGGTTTTGTATATTTTGTATATTAAATATTTCAGTCCCTCGACTGTCTGGCATCCACCATTAAGTATATTAGAATTTACTCACTCGACTCTCTTGTCTGGCATCCACCATTAAGTATATTAGAATTTACTCACTCGACTCTCTGACATCCAACATTCAGTATATTAAAACTTACTCACCCGACTATATGACATCCACCATAGAGTATATTAGAACTTTACACACTAGGTTATGTGACATCCAAAAAATTTATTTTAAATATATTTGGATTCTCATTTTAAGATCTATTTTATGTTAACACATTAACTGCCAAAAATTTTTGTTGGGTTTCGCATAGAGCCAATAAGTTTTTTAAATGCATTTACTCTCTGTGACTAATAAATATATATGCAGCTATATTATTACAAGGTGTATCAACAATGGGTGAGTGGACGATGACTGTAATTTTTTTTAAAATAAATTGAATTAAAATAAAATAATTAAAAAAAAATAAAATAAAATAATTAAAAAAAAATAAAATAAATTATAATAAATTAAAATAAATTATAATAAATTAAAATAAATTATAATAAATTATAATAAATTATAATAGATTAAAATAATTTAAAATTAAAGTAAATTAAAATGATATAAACTAAAATAAATTAAAATAAATTAAATTAAAATAAATTAAAATAAATTAAAATAAATTAAAATAAATTAAAATAAATTAAAATAAATTAAAATAAATTAAAATAAATTAAAATAAATTAAAATAAATTAAAATAAATTAAAATAAATTAAAATAAATTAAAATAAATTAAAATAAATTAAAATAAATTAAAATAAATTAAAATAAATTAAAATAAATTAAAATAAATTAAAATAAATTAAAATAAATTAAAATTAATTAAAATTAATTAAAATAAATTAAAATAAATTAAAATAAATTAAAATAAATTAAAATAAATTAAAATAAATTAAAATAAATTAAAATAAATTAAAATAAATTAAAATAAATTAAAATAAATTAAAATAAATTAAAATAAATTAAAATAAATTAAAATAAACTAAAATAAATTAAAATAAATTAAAATAAATTAAAATAAATTAAAATAAATTAAAATAAATTAAAATAAATTAAAATAAATTAAAATAAATTAAAATAAATTAAAATAAATTAAAATAAATTAAATTAAATTAAAATAAATTAAAATAAATTAAAATAAATTAAAATAAATTAAAATAAATTAAAATAAATTAAAATAAATTAAAATAAATTAAAATAAATTAAAATAAATTAAAATAAATTAAAATAAATTAAAATAAATTAAAATTAATTAAAATTAATTAAAATTAATTAAAATAAATTAAAATAAATTAAAATAAATTAAAATAAATTAAAATAAATTAAAATAAATTAAAATAAATTAAAATAAATTAAAATAAATTAAAATAAATTAAAATAAATTAAAATAAATTAAAATAAATTAAAATAAATTAAAATAAATTAAAATAAATTAAAATAAATTAAAATAAATTAAAATAAATTAAAATAAATTAAAATAAATTAAAATAAATTAAAATAAATTAAAATAAATTAAAATAAATTAAAATAAATTAAAATAAATTAAAATAAATTAAAATAAATTAAACTAAATTAAAATAAATTAAAATAAATTAAAATAAATTAAAATAAATTAAAATAAATTAAAATAAATTAAAATAAATTTAAATAAATTTAAATAAATTTAAATAAATTTAAATAAATTTAAATAAATTTAAATAAATTTAAATAAATTTAAATAAATTTAAATAAATTTAAATAAATTTAAATAAATTTAAATAAATTTAAATAAATTTAAATAAATTTAAATAAATTTAAATAAATTTAAATAAATTTAAATAAATTTAAATAAATTTAAATAAATTTAAATAAATTTAAATAAATTTAAATAAATTTAAATAAATTTAAATAAATTTAAATAAATTTAAATAAATTTAAATAAATTTAAATAAATTTAAATAAATTTAAATAAATTTAAATAAATTTAAATAAATTTAAATAAATTTAAATAAATTTAAATTTAAATAAATTTAAATAAATTTAAATAAATTTAAATAAATTTAAATAAATTTAAATAAATTTAAATAAATTTAAATAAATTTAAATAAATTTAAATAAATTTAAATAAATTTAAATAAATTTAAATAAATTTAAATAAATTTAAATAAATTTAAATAAATTTAAATAAATTTAAATAAATTTAAATAAATTTAAATAAATTTAAATAAATTTAAATAAATTTAAATAAATTTAAATAAATTTAAATAAATTTAAATAAATTTAAATAAATTTAAATAAATTTAAATAAATTTAAATAAATTTAAATAAATTTAAATAAATTTAAATAAATTTAAATAAATTTAAATAAATTTAAATAAATCAAAGTTAATACATAAAAAATATGATGAGCTAATTCATAAAAACGACTTCAAACGATCGTCGTTCGTGCATCGTCGGTGCCTTGCCGTATAGAGTTAATAGTATATTTAAGTAGCTGTGCGATAAATATTGATGTACGCGGATTTTATTTCTTTTTTATATTAGAGTGAATTAATCTAAGAAGTTTCACTCTTTTTTTAATACTTAGTTTTTTTATGCTTCTGATATGATTCCAAATAATCTTACTTAATGGTTCTTTCGCCATTTATAACCGAGATACAGGTAGTTTTATTACCTTTGCCAATTTCTTTCTTGTTTCATAACTTACCAACCGCTATTATGTTATTGAAATTTGGCACATGTATTCTCTATAACTTACCATAATCTATTAAGGCATTAATAAGAAACACAATGCAGTTTCATCTTTTTAAAAAAAAATTATAAATTTGTCCATCCTTATAAGAACACACTACAAGTCGTTAAATTTGTATCCATATTTGAAAAAAGCACACAAAAAAATTTAATCATATGCTTTTAATTTTTGAGTAGATGATTTAATTACTAAAATTAAATATTTTTTATATTATTTTAAATCTAAGCACATTTTTAGAAGTTACATATTTTGTTGGTACTTATATGCGTGTACACTATAATAAAATGTACTTAAAAGTTCGTATTTAGAACCAAATATTATAATTATTACTTTTTAATTAATCACTGCATGTCTGCATGTCGTACCAACATCATAACCGCTAGACTCTAGGAAAAATTAATTCACAGAATTGCTTTTAGTACTGGTAGGCACAGATATATAGAAGTACCAACATAATATGTAGCTTTTAAAAATTCACATGGGAATAAATTATCGTCAATATAACGTGTTAAAGTTATTAAAAACCCCTTTAGTTTCATTTTTTATCTCCAAAATACTAAAAAAAAAAACAATTTAGAGTTATGTTTTAGAAGCAAAATCATCTGCACAATTTATGTTTTTGCACATGACTAATATTAGTTTTTTCTGGTCTCTTTAAATATGGAAACTAACTTAACTAATTAAGAAATGTACTTTTTTGTGTAACTCAAAAATAATTTGAAGTTAAAAATGTTTGTAGTAAAATAGTCTGTGCGCAAAAATAATAAACACCGCTGGATTTATCTTTAGGTTCGCCAACTGGCCGTGTTAATGCACTTGAGACCGGAGAATCAACAATACGAGGTCGATAGATACTCAAAAAAATTAATAAAGTAGTCCCAATGGACAAGTTAAAAATATTACCTGCTCAGGGGTGCGTTTAGTGGGTAAATGATAAGCCTGACTTGCACTAATGATCCGGCAGTCCCAAACTATTGGAAAAGGGAGAACCTGTACCCAATCTCTATAAGAGATATCCACATACCAAAAAAAAAAGATTAAAAAGTTACTTCTATTGGAAACTAATTTGTCCACGACCACTTAATAATAAATCAATATTCTACCTCCTAACTAAAAGCATATGGTACCCATATATCACTAGAGTGAATTATGATAATTCACTCTTTTCTAATTCTGGCAATTTCCGGTAGATAATTAAAGATGGGCGATACTATTCATAACGATATTTTCTAGATCGAAAAATCAGAAATTCGAAAAATTGGAAAATTGAAAAGTTAAAAAATCGAAAAATCGAAAAACCGAAAAATTGAAAAATCGAAAAATCAGATATTCGAAAAATTGTAAAATTGAAAAGTTGAAAAAACAATAGTTAGTTACCTATGTATAATAAAAACTTTCCATTCTACACTTAACGTTTATTTAATAAAGAAACCATAGTGGTATAATGATACAAAGTATAGTATTAGACTCGCCTACGGCTCAGGACGCAAACGTCACCCTGCATGAATAATGGCTACCATAAATTGCTTGTTTAATAATATACTATTTTGGGCCAGTGTATCTAAAAATATACACAATCAAACACTGAAAAGAAAATTCGAGAGACGCTAAAATGGTGGTACCCACCTTATCGACACTGAGGCCCACAAGGGTAAACTCGTAGCGTAACAGAAACGAGAAATGATTTAACTTGGAACGAAAGACCGAAAGCCTTTAGTAGTATTAGGACGTTGAATTTTTTGTTTTGTGAAACATTGGCATTACTTAGGTTTATCCATGTGATGATTTTCACAAGCCTGGATTTTTAAAATCATTCTATATCGCCTTTTGATTAGCGTTTAAAAACTTATTCGAGCAATTTTTCCAATAATAATTGGCCCTTTTACGTCTTAAGCCTGCTTATGTAAAATATTTGGGCTCCTTATTTTGCCTATTTATATTCTAATAAAGGACATAAAGGACAGAAGGATGAGTAGTGCAACTATGTTAAAAGAAATAAATCGGCTTTCAGTTCAAAATTATGTTTAGTACATGACTGATATTTATTTATAAAATAAAAATGACAGTACCATCGCATCAGATCTTTTAGAAAAAATTCAATATAATTCGCAATATCACAACTATAATACAAGAAGCCAATCTGACTTTCATGTACGGCAAGCCATCATTAAAAGTTCCCAAAATATAATTTTTATTAAAGGTTTAAAAAATGTAATTGACTGCCTACAGAAATTAAAAAAAAAACAACAATAAATGGATTCAAAAGTAACCTCAAGAAGTTTACTAATTATTATTTACAATTCGCTGTTTGAATATGCAAACCATTATTCTATCCTACATCTCTTTCATATAATAAAAAAGTGCTTTGTATAAGAACATTATAATATCTGTCTTGCTGCACATTTATTTATGAAAAGCCTTAATTGAGATACACTACAAATTATTTGCAATAAATATCAAAATAAGCATACATTTTTAAATAATTTTACATTTAAGAGCCATTCCCACATAACAGTTGACATCTTGATACCTGACAGGCACAGCCAAGCATTATTCTGATTTTTGCCAAATAAAATGGCCGGTTAATTCTTGGGGTTGCCAATAAATTTGATGAATGTGTTTTTGTGGCTAGGGGCGAAATAGTAGTACGCTTAAGTTAGCACCACCATAAAAAAGTAATTTTTAAGAAACTGCTTATATATTTTTCATAATTGGCAGGCTTGGCGACTAATTTTGAATAAAATTAGCCTCCAAAATGGCTATAGTTGCAAATATGAAGGTCGCAACCCGCCTTAGAAATTTCACTTTTACTATCAACAGCTGTTGTTTGACAGGTCGTTAGAGAATGTTTGCAATTTATGGAATGTAAAGAATGTTAGGGATGTTGACGTTAGAAATAATTGGAATTCCTAAAATTGTCACATAAGAAATGCATAAGCGGATTTTAAGAAAATTGATATTAAAGTAGTTAGAATGAACCGAAAATTCTGAAAATCAATAGGGTTCGAAGTTAGAAGGAATTATTCAAGAAGATAAAAACCGCAAGTCAATTAGGACTTTCGTTCTAGAGTTATTGTGCCGGCATACATACACACAGACGACCAGACGAAAAATTTTCGGAGTCAGAATGATCGGAAACATAAAAAAAAGTTTTAAAAATGGGGGTAAGAAAATGTTTTCGTCTGCACGAATGCAATACTGAGGCCCCATAGGAAGGGCCTCAGTAATTATTTAAAAATGAAATAAATTATTTTATCAAAACCATTAAAGAAATCACATTGGAATAAAAAACAAAAAAAATCATAGAATTTGAGGGTGTGCTTTGGCGTTAAACGTGTTAAGTTTTTAGGATGTAATAAGATACTTAATTTAAAAATGTATCTATATACTTGCTGGATGTTATAAGAATGGCAGTTTTTCTGTAGAAATGGTATACTGTGACGTAACAACTGGATGTCACAAGATGCAAGGTTTTTCTGGATGTCACAAAGTGTTGTTAATAAAAATATATACCGTGTATACTTTGGATCTCACAACGATAGGACGTTTTATTTTTTTAAAATGTGTATGGTTGTGATATTTTTCGCTCAGTGATAATATTTTTTAAATTAAAAGAAGTCATATTTTTATTTTTTTCCTAAAGTCTTTGTAAAGGGTGGATGTCACAAAGTCAAAATTTTTGCTGGATGTCACATGATACGCTGGTCGAGTATATATATATATATATATATATATATATATATATTGTACTGTTTTTTTTATATTATTATTATAATTATATCGTAATTCAAAACTTTTATTTATACTTACCAGAATTTCAATGTTATTGTTTTCTTTTTTATTAAATATTATAATGTATATGTATTTTTTTATTAAATTACCTTTTATTTTAACTTTTCCCGGCTAGTAAATATATTCTCTTTCAATTAAAGAAATACAATGTCACAATCTATAAATCTCATTAGCAGGTTCCGTTAGATTCTTGGTACGACCCTGTTATATACTTAATATTCTCTGAGCTATGGCCATAGTCACATAGATGGAGACACATCAATAATTATATGAAAATAGATGTAACGTATAGGCAACACAACGTACTTTATTGTATATTCTTAATTTCAACCCAATAAATGTCTTTTTATACATTAAATTAACTACTAAATTACACATCCATCCTTCATCTTTCATTCATCTAATTAAAATACTTGTTAATTCTCAATCACAAAAAAAATGTTCAATTTAGTTGTCAACTTGATTAATACGGTTTCTTCTCATAACCGATAACCTAACATTGTTATATATATTTTTCTTGTGATTGAGATGGAAAAGAAAAAGAGAAAAAATTGTTATACAACTAAAAACACAAGACTTCAGTATGTTACACAGGCAAGTAAGTACTTTTAATAATTTTTAATACCTTTTATTGTCAGAATAAGTCTGTCCGTGAACTGATAATTGTTTTTTTTTTCTCTTCTAGGAACACCAAAATTGAATACCTTCGAGAGAAAATGATTGTTTGCTGTTCCTCCAGGTCACCACAGGTCAGTAAAATAGATTTAATCTCCAATTTTTCTGCTACTTGCAGTCCTTGTTCAATGTAAATTTTTTTAGGCACACTTTTTATCACTGTTGACTGTTTATTATAAAATTGTTCACCTTCAGTTATTAACTGGTAATTATTTGACTTACATTATTACAACTTTTGCCTTTTTATCACTATTTTCATGTAATTTTTAATTGTCTGCCTTTTTTTTTACCCCCAAAATTCAACATGTCGCCTACTTGTTTATTTTTTTCTCCACTCACTTGTTTCTTCTTTCTTTTTTAGATCTTATTAAAATTCCTACTAGGAAACAAGGTGTTGTTTGGCCAATGGATTTAAATTTATATAAAAAGGTTAGTTTATTTAATTATGATAGGCTATTATAAAATTTTAAAAGTATTTTTCCCAAATTTTGTTATTACAATTAAAATAACAGATAATGTGTTAGTTAATTATTGAAATTCAATTAATTTAGTTTTAATTCATCATACTTTATGAGATTTTGTTTAATACTTATTCTTTATTAAACTTTTCAGATGAAACACGGTTCGAAATATGGCTTCGAGGATACTACCTACCAAAAATGGAACGGAAACTCACCAAGATACTGTACGTACCACAAAATTATGGACTGAATAAGTTAATTGTATTATTTTGAAAATTAAGAAAATATTTGCTAGGTAAGTTTTCAGATAGATCATTTTGAACAAAAATTATTTCATATATATATATATATATATATATTGTTTTGATATATTTGAATTGGGGCCACTAACTTTTTTGTTGTAATTATTTGACTTTTACTTTGCCACCCCAATCCGATGTTTTACTATTTAATTTTTATTTTGTAATTGTAAATGTTTTAAATCTCAGGGTTCATTCGTTTCGGGTTCTTTCGTGGGTTCTGAGTAAGTTTCTACGAAACTTAGGAAATCAGTCGACACATATAATACTTACCTATATATTATATTTTATCAAATAAATTTTTTTTTTATTATAAGCTAAATACGTGATGTTATATATTTTGTGTATACCTAGTTACGTAATATAATAATATTGTTATTCACCCAAAAGAATCTAGCATTTAACCACCTACCTATGATTTTGTTAAAAATATCTTAATTCTTTCATCTGGCCCTTGGACTATATTTTGTTGACGTACATTTGTAACCTATTTAAATTGTACCTAGATAAACAGAGAAAGAAACACCATACATTTCATTTATAATGTAACCATTTATTACATATTGTGAATAAATTAAAACACATTATTTGTATTTGTTTAAATAAATCTAAATCCTAAAGAAATGACATTCCATGGAGGAACGATTTGACATTCATTCTGGACCATTCATAAAAAAAAATTAGAATTCTATACAAATTTATGTTTTATAGATTTCTTCTTAAATTAGACATACACATTTAGTCTGAAAACTGAACATCCCAGCGGACAGAGGGATAACTAACAACTTCTGGTATCTTTTGCTCTCACTACTTGCTAGTAGATGGAGTTGATCTCAATGTAAGTGAATTTCGACCAGTGTTGCCAATTTGCGTATAATTATACGATTTTCGTATATTCTGACTTGCCAGCGTATCTTTTTCTAACTCTTTGAAATTCCCTATAATTTCCGTACATTCTGGGAAAAACTATGGATCTTTCTAGATTTCCATTTATTTTAGGAATAAGTTTAGAGATTCCTAAGTTTATTTTGACAATTAAGTTGTTTCAGAGTTTCTCTTCTGCTCTACTGTTATTAAACAGTGGCTGACTGGTACTTGACTGCTTATTTTAGAGAACGCCACACTCCATGTCATTGACCAATGAAAACAGGCCCGGAGCCGGTGATTCACCGAACTGATATTGTTCGTATTGTTGAAATGCACTTGGGAACTTTTGGCAGCCTGTCTGAACGAATCTGCATTGCTACATGTATTCTGTCGGTAGTGCCCGATCTCAAAAACCTGGCAGCAACACAAATTGGATATCCTCAAATGCAAAGATGTGCCTGCAAAGGTAAATCTACAAAGGCGTATAAAAAGCGTATCTTTTGTACCTAGCCACCGTATAATTTCAAGTTTGGGTATTGGCAACACTGATTTCGACATATTATCGAATACTAACGAACTATGAAAGGGTTTGTTTAGTTTTCAGATGTAAAATGATCTGCTTGTTTTTATTTCTGCTTTATATTATATTAAATATGTTCTGGTAAGTTGAATTAATTCACTAGTATTTTATAATGAGTACCTTTGATGTTGTCCTTGTGAAGTAATTAGCATTGAGTTTTCTTTTTCCTAGTTCGGTGTTACTAAGAAATATTCGACGTCTGACTGGAGATAGTTTCCACCTGCAGCATGAATTCCTGACTAAAAGTTTCAAAAAGCCTGGACTGCCCTTGCTTCGTAGGTATGTTCTTTAACATCACTTTTAGTTTAACTTTTCACTTTTAATATTATGTTTAACTTGTTTAAACTACTTTCTATATTTACAGGGACATATATTTGTTATTTAGGTAATTTTTTCCTCTGTTTTTATGTAAAATTTTTATAATTTTTTTTTTAGAACCGAAGAAATTACGTCTTCCCATCTCGAAATTTCTATCGCAAGCTTTTGTTTCGTCAACAAACTTCCTTTTTGCCAAGAATCTAATCTAGTTATTTGGAAAAAATAATATGGCCAATCAAATTCATGCTGTTTGGAGATATTTGAAATTTTGAACATTCTCTTTTATACAAGTAAGTTTATTTTGACTATTTATATTTATACTAGAGTTTATTGAAAATCGTAATCTATTATTTTTTTTTAAATAGTTTTATTTAAAAAATTGTGTTTTAAATTTAGAATTATGTCATTTGAAATTCCAGTTGGTAGCCCTGTTACCAGAATGTATATCCTTAAAGTGTCAAACTATTTCGTGTTACAGGGTGTATCAAAATATTTTTACAAAATCATATTTATTATATTTAAAATTTTAATTTTAGTATTCTTTTAAATTTGATAGTTTTTTTAAAATACATTACATTCGCCCCCCTTCATGTTTACATAATAATATTATTATTTTGTAGAACATGAATTAAATACATATTTAATACTACATTTTTTTTTTCTGTTATAAATTTTGTGTGTGTATTTTTGGATTTATTGTTTATTTATCTTTGTGTTTTAAATAATTACCTTTTTTTTTAACTTTCTGTCTTCATTTTTACAAATTAAATTATTCCTAATAAACATCTTATTCTATATTAACTTCATATCTATTCTACCTTACTACTAACTATCATGACTTCACTATAGTCTAGAATTACTAGAAAATAAGTAGATAGAAATCTAATCTGTATCTATATTCCTAAATATTTGTCTTAAATACAATATATGACTTCACTATAGTCCTTTTCTACTTTATCTTCTTAATGTATCAACATTTTTTTTTTTTTTTTTTATTACTGCACATTAGTCCTAATTTTCTGTTTCGTAAGGATATATTGACTCAATATGATATTTTCCAATTTTCTTTCCTGTTTCTAGCTCTTCTAATTCGTAGACATTTGATCCCATCACTTTTCCTATCCTACAAGGTCCTCCATATGGATATTCTAATTTACCACATCTTCCAATTTTTAAATTTGTCACATTGTGCTTCTTCACTATCACCAAATCACCTTCATTGAATTTTATTTGCTTCTTGATTTTTTTATTTTGTCTCCTTATATATTTCTCATTGTATCTTTTAATTTTCCTCTTTGCTAGCTCTAGAAGTTCTTCCAATTTTACTGCTTCTACTATCCACGGTCTTGTTGGTGCCATTCCCTTCATAAGTGTAATCGGAGGTATATTTGTCACTAAATTTGGTGTATTATTAATATATGATTCCACTAACTCTAATTTTTCATCCCAATGTCGATGTTCTTCATTACATTCTATTCTTAAGAATTTTATACATTCTTCAATCATCCTCTCACTAGGGTTTGCATTTGGTCGTCTTATTGAAGTGTGTATTACTTGTATATTCTGCTTTTTATAATAATTTATGAATTTCTCATTTGTAAAATATGTTGCATTGTCTGTTAGAATTTTCTCTGGTCTACCATTTTCTTGGATAAATTGATCTAATCCCCAAATTGTCTCCCACTTGTTACATTTCTTTGTCGGATAAAATTTTACATATTTTGTGAATAAATCATATACTACTAAAACATTTTTATTTCCCCGATTGCTCAAAATTAAGTTACTTAAATAATCAATTGCAATTATCTCCAATGGTCTATTTACATTAATACTATTTACTGAAAATTTATTTGTATGATTTTTATGTTTAGCTAAAATACAAGTATGACATTTCTTACATATGTCCTTTATTATTGATAGATCATTTTTAGCAAAATAATTCTCACGAAAAATTGTCCACGTTTTTCTTACCCCAATATGCCCATTATTTTTATCTAAACTTAATGAAATCTGTTTTGCTAACTGTTCTTCAATTACATATATTTCTAGATCATTTATCGTTTTTACTAAATATTCATTCTTTATTTCTATCCCCTTATATTTTCCTTTATTTCTTATTAACTCTTTTAATTCTACTAATTTACCCTGGCTTTCTATAATACTTTCTTGAGAAAAAATCCCTGTATTATATTTCATAATATTGTATGCAACAATAATTTGATTTGGATTATACCCTTTATTTTGTTCTTTCCTACTGAAAAGATCTGCAGTGACATTCAATTTTCCTTGTCGATATCTAATTTTAAATGAGAATTCTTGTAATAATAGTGACCAACGGTAGATTCTATTATTTGCATATCGATTAGATTGTAAAAAACTTAATGACTGATGATCCGTTTCTATATAAAAAAAATTTCCTTTTAGCCAAAATGATAGTTTTCGTGTAGCATAAATGATAGCTAACATTTCTTTTTCCCCTACTGTATACCTCTTTTCACAACCCTTTAAAATTCTTGATATAAAACATATTGGAGTTTCTTGTCCCCCCTGTTCCTGAATTAATTCTGCCCCAATAGCATAATCTGAAGCATCACATCTTAATATAAAAGGTATTGTAAAATCTGGCACATGTAAAGCAAGATTATCATGAAATTCTTTTTTAATTGCCTCAAATGCTTGAATTCTTCTATTATCCCATTCCCACTTTTGATCTTTTCTCAATAGTTCAATTATTGGTGCTTCCATAGCTGCCAAATTTGGTACAAATTTCTTATAGTAATTGAGCATCCCCAGAAAACCTCTTAACAATTTTAAATTTTTAGGTCTAGGAAATTCTCTGATTTCTTTTAATCGATCATCTGATATCTTAACACCTTTATTTGTTATTTGATATCCTAAAAATTTTACCTCTTTTTGATAAAATTTACATTTATGAATATTTAATTTAAGCCCATTTTGATCTAATGCCTCTATTATTTTGTTTATATGTTTTAGGTGGATATCCTCGTCTTCAGAAAAAATCAGTATATCATCAATATAAGAAATGGTAAAATCTTGAAATGGTTCCAAAATTTCCCGTAAAGCTCTTATTAATGCAGATGAACTTGATTGTAACCCAAATGGTACTGTGCAAAATTGGTAAACTACCCCATCCACAGAAAATCCAGTATACTTTCTAGATGATTTTTCTAAAGGTATTAACCAAAATGAATTTTTCAGATCTAATTTAGAGAATACTGTACTTTTTCCTATTTTTGTAATCAAAAAATCTACATATTGTGGTGATTCATACTGTGGTTTAGTGATTTCATTTATTTTTCTAGCATCTAGACACAATCTAATAGAGCCATCTGATTTCTTTACAACAACTAAAGGACTTAAATAATTTGTATCTGCTTTTTCAATTATTTTATCTTTTTCCATTCTTTTTAATTCCTGATCTACTTGTTTCTTATAATGAAAAGGAATAGGATATCTTTTACAAACAAAATTTTTACTAGTATCTACTTCTAACGAATGTCTATAATTATTAGCAACTCTAGGTGTTTCATTAATTAGATCTTTATGTTTCTTTACTATATCACATATTTGATTTTTAAATTCTTGTTTACAATTAATAATTTCTTCCCAGTTATCCCCCATTTGTATCAAATTAATTTGTCTATTTAAATTTTGATTTTCCTTTCCTAACTTTTGATTGAATATTTTTGGTTCTATACTATTTTTGTATTTAATTATTTCAATTGGTGTTTCCCCTAAAATCAGAATTCCATCTTTTAATTTTATTTTTGCTTGTTCCTGTCTTAAAAAGTCAATTCCTAATATTATATCTGTATTCATTTTTGGCATTATTAATAAGTTAGCAAAACTTTCTTTATTTTGACAATTAATTTTACCATAAACTAAGCTTTTAATTTCACCTAACTTCATATTATTAGCTGCAATAACTTCCAGTTTTTTTATATTTAAGATCCTGTTTTTAAATTGTTCCCTATTTGTTTCAATAATTTGTGAATTGATCAATGATATTTGAGCTCCCGTGTCAATCATTCCTATTAAATTTAAATTTTCAATTTGTATTTCTATATATGGTAGACAATTTATACCCCAATAACCTCTTACACTATTTATATATTTCGATTCTTCTTTTTGTCTTGCTCTGTCATTTTTCTTGTATCTATTTCTCTTCTTTAACCGTTTTACCTGCTTCTTTTTCCTAAATTGAAAACTTATAGTTGCCCTGTTCCATCCTTTGTTTATAGTCTTATAATTGATTAATTTTCTTTTTTCTAGTTCTTCATTCGTGAGCAGATCAAGATTTTCATCTTCGCCGTCGAAATATTGGAATATTTTTATAAATTTAATTTTTATAATATTGAAAGAATTTTTTTGATTACCTTTATTTTTGTCTTTAAATTTATACCAGGTTTTATTATGTATTGTTACATTATTGAAATTCATATATGATATTGTATTTTTACTCATAAATTGTATAATAAAAGACACAGTATTTTGTTTCATTGTTCTATTAGTAGTGTAGTATGCTTCCCTAGATATAGATTCTTCTGCATGTTTTCTATTATCTTTTTCTTCTATCTGTTGTTTAAACTTTATTTTTTTCTCTTCTACAAATTCTTCTTCAATTGTCTCGAGATTATCATGTTTTCTTAAAATTTTCTTGTTTGGAGATTTTGGCCATTCATAAATCTTTTTAGATTCATATTTTGTTTTATTTTCATCTTTAACTTCTGAGAGGTGTTTCTGACTCTTCTCAATACAATTTAACACTGTGGAGCAGCCCTGGTTATCCCTCAATGAATCTTCGCTCTTCACCATATTAAATTCATAATTCTTGTTTTCATATTTATTTTGCAATTCTCCTTTATATTTTATTTTATCTATTATTATGCCATTTTTTTCCAAACACATAGTTTTAAGATTAATGTCAATCCCGTTTTTTAAAAAAAAATCTGCCCCCAATATGACATCCATCTTCAATCTAGGTACTATAATTAAATTTGTCATAATTTCTTCATCTTTGATTTTAATTTTTTTATTCAACATTTTGTCCACACTAGCTAATGTTTTATTATTTGCTGTTATTAATTTTACTGTTTTTATTTTTATAATGTTATCTTTATAATCTTCATAATTTTCCTTTATAATTTCCTCCTTAATCATAGATATTTCTGTTCCTGTGTCTATCATACTTATAATTATTCTCTTATCTATTTCAACTGGTATAAATGTTAATTTATTCTCATCAATATTTTCATTACTATTTTCATCAATATTTATAAATGTTTTAGGATGTGAATAATTACTTTCACAATCCCTTGCCCTTGATCTGCTCTTTTCTAAAAATTTGTTCTTAACGTAGAGGTAGGTTCAATGTCTGCTACAACCTCTATCGCATTTACATTTTCAGAATTCCATTTTCTATTATTTCTGTTCTCATTCTTCATTGTATTTCTGTCTTCTATTTCCTTTCTATTCTCTTCTGTCATTCTTGTTCGTTCATATTTATCATTTTTCACTTGCCCATTGTTTACATACGGTCTTCTATTTTCATTCCAATTTTGACTTCTACTGTTATTATAACTGTTTTCTCTTGATCTTTGGTTTTCATATCTATTTCGATCCCAATCATTAACAGTCGATTGCTTTTGCCTTTGGTTATTATAATAACCTGATCTTTGGTAATTATTTCCTTTTTCAAATCCGTTGTTTTGACTTACACGACTTCCATCCCTTCCTGAGAAATCAGTCCGCCCCCCATCTCTGTAGAAACTTCCTGACTTATCAGTGTGCCTTCCATCCCATCTTTGATTCTTCACTCCATCAACTCTTCTAAGATAGGATAAAAATTGCCCTTCTTCATTTATTGCTTGCATGCCCACATATTCTCTAATTTCATCAGAGAAATGTCTTGAGATATATTTTATGATGTCTTTCATCGGTATTTTAGGTTGTAATTGTTTAGCTACATCCATTTTACGCATTGCATACATTTCTCTTGATCCCCTATTTTCAATATATTGGCCCATATACAAATTTTCCCTAATTTTGTCTTGAATATGATCCCCCCAAAAATATGTTTGAAATTCTATCTTAAACTGCTCCCAGGTGAGAAAATGATCTTCCATCACCTCATACCATGCTTTGGCCATTCCTTTTAAAGATCTCGAGATATAATTCTTCCATATATTAAGTTGATTTCTTTCTTTCATAGATTCTTCTATGTGTTTCAAATACTTCATTGGATGATATTTTAAATCGCCATAATAAAATATATCATTTTCTCCCCAAATTGGCTCTCTGATAAATGTAGGAATCTCTTGTTTTTGCTGTAATATTTCTAATTTTTCTTTTATTTGTTGTACTTCTTTTTCTGATACCTTTCTTTCTTCTTTTTGCTTTTCTAATGATTCCTTCACGAAATTTGTAACTTCTCTTCTTATTTTATAATTTTCTTGCTCCATAATATCTATGTTCACCTGAATACCTTCTTTCATTTCTACTCTTACATCCTGTATATCTTTAGTATTATTTGTTGCTTTTAGATCTATTCTTCTTATATTATTCTCATCTTCTTTTATCTTATCTTCATTTTGAGATACTCTATTTTCCAGTGTTACTTGTCTTGCCTGTATATCTTCTAAAGATTTCCTCATGTCTATGTTTACTTGATTTATTTCTTGTTTTATATTTTCCTCAATTCGTTTCATATTGTCTTGGATATTACTTTCTATATTTCTTTCCATTTTAGTTCTACTTTCTTCCATTAAATTTCTTAATATTTCTATTATATTGTGATCTAGTTTTTCTTTCTGTTCTTTTGGTTGAATTGTTTCTTCAGTTTCTTTTCCTGTCTCTCCTCCTGCCATTTCCTCTTCATTATTTTCTTGTTCCTGTTCTATGTAAAAATTGTAGGTGTTTGGATCTTCCTCTTGATCTTGTAAAGCCTTTCTTAGTCTCTCCATCAGTATCCCTTTGAGACCCGTTTTCTCCAAACCTCTTTTTTCCAATTCATATTTTAATTCATTTATTTTGAGATCCTTAAGTAGTTTGACTATTTGTCCTTCCATTTTAGCTGTATTCCTAACTTATAATTAACCCAAAGAAAATTTAAAATTTGTATAAAAACAGAAAGTTATACTGCAATATCCAAAATTAATTATGTGTCTCCCTTTTTCCTGTTACTCGCCCCACGTTCGTGTGCCACCTGTTTTGATATATTTGAATTGGGGCCACTAACTTTTTTGTTGTAATTATTTGACTTTTACTTTGCCACCCCAATCCGATGTTTTACTATTTAATTTTTATTTTGTAATTGTAAATGTTTTAAATCTCAGGGTTCATTCGTTTCGGGTTCTTTCGTGGGTTCTGAGTAAGTTTCTACGAAACTTAGGAAATCAGTCGACACATATAATACTTACCTATATATTATATTTTATCAAATAAATTTTTTTTTTATTATAAGCTAAATACGTGATGTTATATATTTTGTGTATACCTAGTTACGTAATATAATAATATTGTTATTCACCCAAAAGAATCTAGCATTTAACCACCTACCTATGATTTTGTTAAAAATATCTTAATTCTTTCATCTGGCCCTTGGACTATATTTTGTTGACGTACATTTGTAACCTATTTAAATTGTACCTAGATAAACAGAGAAAGAAACACCATACATTTAATTTATAATGTAACCATTTATTACATATTGTGAATAAATTAAAACACATTATTTGTATTTGTTTAAATAAATCTAAATCCTAAAGAAATGACATTCCATGGAGGAACGATTTGACATTCATTCTGGACCATTCATAAAAAAAAATTAGAATTCTATACAAATTTATGTTTTATAGATTTCTTCTTAAATTAGACATACACATTTAGTCTGAAAACTGAACATCCCAGCGGACAGAGGGATAACTAACAACTTCTGGTATCTTTTGCTCTCACTACTTGCTAGTAGATGGAGTTGATCTAAATGTAAGTGAATTTCGACATATTATCGAATACTAACGAACTATGAAAGGGTTTGTTTAGTTTTCAGATGTAAAATGATCTGCTTGTTTTTATTTCTGCTTTATATTATATTAAATATGTTCTGGTAAGTTGAATTAATTCACTAGTATTTTATAATGAGTACCTTTGATGTTGTCCTTGTGAAGTAATTAGCATTGAGTTTTCTTTTTCCTAGTTCGGTGTTACTAAGAAATATTCGACGTCTGACTGGAGATAGTTTCCACCTGCAGCATGAATTCCTGACTAAAAGTTTCAAAAAGCCTGGACTGCCCTTGCTTCGTAGGTATGTTCTTTAACATCACTTTTAGTTTAACTTTTCACTTTTAATATTATGTTTAACTTGTTTAAACTACTTTCTATATTTACAGGGACATATATTTGTTATTTAGGTAATTTTTTCCTCTGTTTTTATGTAAAATTTTTATAATTTTTTTTTTAGAACCGAAGAAATTACGTCTTCCCATCTCGAAATTTCTATCGCAAGCTTTTGTTTCGTCAACAAACTTCCTTTTTGCCAAGAATCTAATCTATTATAGTTATTTGGAAAAAATAATATGGCCAATCAAATTCATGCTGTTTGGAGATATTTGAAATTTTGAACA
The DNA here is from genome assembly GCA_927349885.1 of Psylliodes chrysocephalus. Classification (NCBI taxonomy): domain Eukaryota; kingdom Metazoa; phylum Arthropoda; class Insecta; order Coleoptera; family Chrysomelidae; genus Psylliodes; species Psylliodes chrysocephalus. The sequence continues at coordinate 105,053,363 of OV651814.1, forward strand.
TTCTCTTTTATACAAGTAAGTTTATTTTGACTATTTATATTTATACTAGAGTTTATTGAAAATCGTAATCTATTATTTTTTTTTAAATAGTTTTATTTAAAAAATTGTGTTTTAAATTTAGAATTATGTCATTTGAAATTCCAGTTGGTAGCCCTGTTACCAGAATGTATATCCTTAAAGTGTCAAACTATTTCGTGTTACAGGGTGTATCAAAATATTTTTACAAAATCATATTTATTATATTTAAAATTTTAATTTTAGTATTCTTTTAAATTTGATAGTTTTTTTAAAATACATTACAATATATATATATATATATATATATATATATATATACTCGACCAGCGTATCATGTGACATCCAGCAAAAATTCTGACTTTGTGACATCCACCCTTTGCAAAGACTTTAGGAAAAAAATAAAAATATGACTTCTTTTAATTAAAAAAATATTATGGCTGAGCGAAAAATATCACAACCATACACATTTTAAAAAAATAAAACGTCCTATCGTTGTGAGATCCAAAGTATACACGGTATATATTTTTATTAACAACACTTTGTGACATCCAGAAAAACCTTGCATCTTGTGACATCCAGTTGTTACGTCACAGTATACCATTTCTACAGAAAAACTGCCATTCTTATAACATCCAGCAAGTATATAGATACATTTTTAAATTAAGTATCTTATTACATCCTAAACATTTAACACGTTCAGCGCCAAAGCCGACCCTCAAATTCTACGATTTCTTATTGTTTTTTATTCCAATGTGATTTCTATTGTTGTTTTGTATGTGATAAAATAATTCATTCCATTTTCAAATTATTTTCTTTTTAGTTTTCGATTGTGTATATTTTTAGATACACTGGCCCAAAAAATAGTTTTCGATGAAGTAACTTCTTGATATTTTTTTGATATGTGGAAATCCCTTATAGAGATTCGGTACAGGTTCTCCATTTCCCAATAGTTTTACCCTTTACCCACTAAAATCACCACCTGAGCAAGTTATCGCCGGCCTCCTGCTAATATCTTTTACATGTTCGTTGGAACTACTTTAAGTGTCTATCGACCTTATATGGTTGATTCTCCAGTTTCAAGTGCATTAACACGACCAGTTTGCAAACCTAACCTAACATTACCTGAGAAGTACCCAAAACATAAATCCAGCGGTCTTTATTATTTTTGCTCATAGACTACACTCACCGATTTAAAATTCGATCCATTCAAAATAATGATTTATTTAAAAATGCTCTAACTTTCAAATGCGGAGGCTGATTTATTTGAAGTTTTTAGCAAATTTTAGATAAAATACTGTAGTTTTAACATTATTATTCGGACATGTAAAAGTAATTTAGTACTCGCCGGATATACAGGGGGAAAAAGAAAACAATTTTTTCCTCTACTTTTGACACACCGTGTAGGTTAATTCTGCTAGCAGATCTGCACACAATTAACTTTATCAAGAAGACCGATTTGTTTACATTTTGTTTTTTTATTTACCCCGATATCTTAATTTGTTTGTGAAATGTGACGGTTTAAAGAAAATGCAACAATCTTAATTTTTTTATTCAGTTTTAGCAGAGTAATACATAATTTTATAAATAACTCAAACAACAAATACACTAATAATTATTACAAATTAATAACGAGTATTTTCCCCACAAACGCGAATAACTGCCTCAATGCGTCATGGCATACCCTCTATTAGATATCGAATCTTCATCTGGTCAATCTGATCCCATTCTTGGACCAAAGCATCTTTTAAAAAATTTAAAATACTTGGAGAAGGAACTCGGTTATGAACTCGTCTGTCCATCATGTCCCAGGCGTGCTCAATTGGATTGAGGTTTGGGCTACGTGATGGCCAGTTCATCCTCTGAATTTCTGTTTCGTCTAAATATTGAGATACAATCCTCGCAATATGTGGTCGAGCGTTGTGATGCATAAACATGAATTCGTTTCCTATAAATGGTGCAAATGGAATTACATATGGATCTAGCACATCACGAATATATCGGAAAGCTGTCATTGTTCCGCCGCCAACAATGACTAAATCAGTACGAGCTTCCATGCTTATGCCGCCCCAAACCATTACCGATCCTCCTTCATAACTGAGTCTTGTGGAAAAATTTGCTTGGTCAAACCTTTGGCCTCTTCTTCGGTATATTCTTTCACGGCCATCAGGAGAGCGTAAACAAAACCTTGACTCGTCAGAAAATTAAATCTTACTCCATTCATCGATATTTCAATGTTGATGCTCCCTGGCAAATCGAAGACGTGTTTTTCTGTGATTCCTAAGTAACTCCGGACCAGTTGCAGGTCTTCTGGAGCTACTTGACGTACTTCTTCTAAACGATTTCGAACCATGACAGCAGTAGTATTTATTTTTCGCAAAACATTTAATGTTACAAAACGATCATCTCGAACATTTGTAGAATGTCGTCTGCCAGATCCTCTTCGTCTCGAAAAACTACCAGTTTCATTAAAACCTTGTACAGCTCTCTGGACGCTACACCTTGTAACACCCAATATTCTAGAAGTATAATACTAAGTCCTACCGTCTTGTACCAGAGCAACTGCTCATGTTGCATCAGTAAGCGTTAAAACCATGATATTATGCTGATAATGAATAATAATGAAACTGCAATTACCAAGTAACGAATATTTGACAGTTGTCATATTGTGAGTTGGCCACAGCACTCTACTTATTTTGTAGGTTATTCTCCACCGTCATTTAAATTATGATCGTTTCTAAAATGTAGCATTTTCTTTAAACCGTCACATTTTACAAAAAATTAAGATATCGGGGTAAATAAAAAAACAAAGTGTTGGTAACAAATCAGTCTTCTTGATAAAGTTAATTTTATGCAGATCTACTAGCAGAATTAACCTACAGGGTTTGTCAAAAGTAGAGGAAAAAATTGTTCTCTTCCCCCCCGTATATCCGGCGAGTATTAAATTACTTTTAGATTTTCGAATAATAATCTAAAAACTAAGTATTTTATCTAAAAGTTGCTAAAAACTTCAAATAAATAAGCCTCCGCATTTGAAAGTTAGATCATTTTTATATAAATCATTATTTTGAATGGATCAAATTTTAGGTCTGTGAATGTATTTTACTACAAACATTTTTAACTTCAAATTGTTACTTTTGAGTTAAACAAAAAATTACATTTCTAAATTAGTTAAGTTCGTTTCCATATTTAAAGAGACCAGAAAAAACTAAAATTAGTCATGTTTTTGTATAATGATTTTACAGCTAAAATATAACGTTTAAATTGTTATTTTTGAGCAATTTGGAGATAAAAAATGAAACTAATGGGGTTTTTAAGTAACTTCAATACGTTATAATGAGGATAATTTAATTCCATCTGAATTTTTAAAAGTCATATATTATGTTGGTACTTTTATATATCTGTGCCTATCAGTACCTACCAAAAGTAATGCTTTAAATCAATTTTGCCTAGATTAATTAAAAAGTAATGATTATATTTGGTCATAAATATGGACTTGTAAGTACATTTTATTGTAGTGTACACGCATAACATGTAACTTTTTAAAATGTGCTTAGTTTAAAAATAATATAAAAACAGTTAATTTTAGTAATAAAATCATCTAGTAAAAATTAATAGCATATAATTATTTTTTGTGTGCTTTTTCCAAATATGGATACAAATTTAACGACTTGTAGTGTATTCTTATAAGGATAGACAAATTTTTAAAATTTTTGAAAAGATGGAACTGCATTTTGTTTCTTATTAATACCTTAATAGATTATGGTAAGTTGTAGAGAATACATGTGCCAAATTTTAATAACATGTAAGGGTGGTTGGTAAGTTATGAAACAAGAAAGAAATTAGCAAAGTTAATAAAACTACCTGTATCTCGGTTATAAATGACGAAAGAACCATTAAGTAAAGTTATTTTGAATAATATCAGTAGCATAAAAAACTAAGTATTAAAAAAAGAGTGAAGTAAAACTTCTTATATTAAGGACGGGGTATCCCTGTGTATTAAAATTGTATGTGTAGACCAAAAGTTAAATCGACAGTTTTCCGAATATGTAGTGTTTAAAAATCTAATTTTTGGCCAAATTAAAAATAAAGGTCTAACTTAGGTCACCTTACTATTGAAAATTAATAAATTTATTATTTTCAATAAAAACCAATCATGTAAAATAACCCCCTTTTATTTCATCTCAAAGGTGCCGTCTAGAATTATTTTAACCTCGATGTCAAACAAATAATAAAAAAAAAATGTAACACGACCTAAGTTCAACCTTTACTTGGAATTTGGTACACTCAGAATATTTAAATGTTGTATATTTTTCAAAACGTGTAGATTTGAAATTTATAAGTCACTTTCTTTGAAAAAACATGTCAAAACGAATTTGGACGAAAAATGGCGTCTAATTTAACTCTAAATAAACCCCGAAAAATCAATAATTACTTCATGTAATGTAATAAAGATGGTGCTCCGATCGATAATATTTTGACTAGTATTTGATTATTTCCGTTTATATTAAGTGTGTTTACGGGGGATATACGAGATGATAATACTGCCTCTGATACTGTTTATATGATACAATTGGAAACGACCTTTTTTCATCGGCACTCTTTTTTCGCCGGTGACCTTTTGACACGCGCCTATTTGTTATATGATGTATGATTATCGGTTATTTATCAACTAAAAGTATAGGAAATTAGTACATTGTGAATGATAATATCATTTTAATGCTATTTTTGAAACTAGTTCAAAAGTTGCATTTAACGATACTCAATGTTTCATTTTACCGTCAGTTTTAGTTTGACATATCCGTCATTTTATGTTTACAAAGCTCAGTTTCTATTCGAAAGTAAGAGAAACAGTCAAAATAAAATGCGAAAAACACTTTTTATCAATTTTGTTTATGTCAACTGAAAGCGACAATTGCTGAAGACGTAACAAATAAATTAGGTCGAGAAATAAAAAAATCTATACTATAAGTAACATACCATATATTATACCTGTTAAAATAAATCAAAAATAAGAGAACATATCGTTGACGTATATACTTTTCCATCTGTGTTTAGTGATTACAAATTGCAAATTACGTATGAACATGCTTCTGCGCAAAAAAAAACCATTATTTCAAGTACTTGTATCATTCAAAAAAAAACCATTATTTCAAGTACTTGTATCATTAAAGTCCATTAAATTATAATTTTTATAAATTTGCTAATCTTTGCACTTTAAGTTTCATTATATGGGGTATCCAGACATTTTAATCCTCGTCCTCTTCTATTTAAAATTATCTCAGGTGCCATATATTCCGAGTAAAATTTTTCTAATTTTTCAACCATATTTTAAAAAAAAATGGGTTGAAAATGAATTTTTTCAACAAATAGTGGATTTTCATCTCCAGTCTACAAAGTAGCAAAATTTTCTTTGAGCTATACCTAGCTATCCTTGAATCTAAAAGTATATAAAATCATTATTAGAAAATCAAACATAAAAAGAATATTAATATTGTAGTATCATTTCTAGCACATTTCTTAAAAATCATGAATTATTTTAACATATTGAAATTTTTCACCTGGTAAAAGTAGTTATGGTTTTCTTTTAAATGAATGTCACCATCTTCTATTTTTAAGCATGGAAATGGGTTTGAATATTAGGTAATGTGCGCCAATAATGTCAAATTATGACAATTCGCAGAAAACGTCAACTTTTTATTTAGATTTTAATGTGCAAAAGCCTACCTACTTTGGATATTGATCGTAGAAAAAATATATTCAGAATAATGAAATATTATTATTAAATAACAAGTTTTTTTATTGTGAAATTTAATACGTAATATTATTTTTTAATTGCAAATATTTGAATGTTAAAATTATAGCGTTTAATTTTTCTATTCAATGACGAACTCGAGAGTGATGGAAAAAAAATACTACCTACCTTTAATGCAGGAAGTCGATGTCAATTTATCCAAAAATAAAACTGATTAAAATGTACAATGAAACTCACTAGGACACGGCACAAATAAATCAAATTTCTATTAAAGAAAATAACACTTATTAAAAACAAACAGCACAATAGGACACTTCAGAAACGTGTGATGTAATTTTGAAAACTAAATACCCGTAAGCTTGTTTGTAAATTTATAGACTCTTAACTCCTTCCCCCAGCCTTCATTAAGTATATTAAAAGTCGTGACGTCATATTGGCACAGATATACGGTAATGTGTTATTGACAATCAGGGAAATGTTTCTAGGAAATAACTACCTAAGATAAGATAAGATAAATGAATGTTAAATACCTACTCATAATATCTATTGTAGGGTTTTTGTACTTTAATAGGATAAATATTTATGCGGGCCTGGAAATTCCAGGAAATGACCGTCAAAATTACCCAAAAACATTAGGTTAGTACCAACATCAGATAACAGATAACTTCGGTATTTAACCAACTAATCACAATTAATATTCCTGAACATTCAAATGACAAAAACTTCCATCTTTAACCAATGAGAATATAGTTTTCATTCGATACTTCAAAATCACAATTTATTAATTAGGTAGAATAGTTTTAAAATATATTGCGAATTGCGACACGTCAAGCTTCCCACTCCGACTCAATGTGACGCAATTATTGTGACAATATATTTTGAAACGACTCTATATTCGTGACTTGAAATTGTAAACATCCCTCGTATTGCTACCCGTATATAAACCAAATTATTTGTTTTAGGAAATATTTATATTTGATGTGAGGCCAGATATCGTTTTTGTTGTTGCCATCTGCATAATACCTACCTACATTCTTTACTTTGGTCCAGGAAACAAAGTCGATTTTCGTTAAAAATAAAATGTAATAGGTAGGTAATACTTTATGAATAAAAGTATTGAAATAAAGTATGCTCATACTCCAAAATGAGTCCTAGAGTTAACATTTTTATAATATTATAAATGGCATATGAAACGATTGGACCGTTTTCACAATCGCGAAATATTTTTTTTTATTTGGTAAAATCCCGGCAATTATTGAAAAATAGATTTTATGTTCAGGACTATTATTATGATCCTTCGAACTCAGTCTACTAAAAACCGGTTTATAATACAATATAATACAATATCCCCTAATAGCTAGTCGGTCGATATTTATAGTTACTTAAAGATTTCTGTAATAGTTTGCACTAATTCAATCTCTAGTCGGTAGGTAACAGCACCTCCTTGATTGAATCTAAATTGACATAATTTTGTTCAGAAATTCCTAGGAGACGCTGTCCTTAATTCACTCTAAAATAAAAAAAGACAAATAAAATCCGCGTACATCAATATTTATCGCTACTTGAACATACTATTAAGGTTATAACTCTAAACAGCAAGGCACCGACGATGCACGAACGACGATCGTTTGCAGTCGAAATTGGAGTTCAAGTGGAGGACTAGGCTGTTAAGGTGTTAGGAAATCGAAATTTGTCGTTTTTTTGAATTAGCTCATCATATTTTTTATGTTAGGACGAATCGTAAGAAGTGTTAATTATTTATTTTAATCTGTTATTAATTTACTTAAACTTATTCAAATTTATTTAAATTTATTAAAATTTAAATTTATTTAAATTTATTTAAATTTATTTAAATTTATTTAAATTTATTTAAATTTATTTAAATTTATTTAAATTTATTTAAATTTATTTAAATTTATTTAAATTTATTTAAATTTATTTAAATTTATTTAAATTTATTTAAATTTATTTAAATTTATTTAAATTTATTTAAATTTATTTAAATTTATTTAAATTTATTTAAATTTATTTAAATTTATTTAAATTTATTTAAATTTATTTAAATTTATTTAAATATATTTAAATTTATTTAAATTTATTTAAATTTATTTAAATTTATTTAAATTTATTTAAATTTATTTAAATTTATTTAAATTTATTTAAATTTATTTAAATTTATTTAATTTTATTTAAATTTATTTAAATTTATTTAAATTTATTTAAATTTATTTAAATTTATTTAAATTTATTTAAATTTATTTAAATTTATTTAAATTTATTTAAATTTATTTAAATTTATTTAAATTTATTTAAATTTATTTAAATTTATTTAAATTTATTTAAATTTATTTAAATTTATTTAAATTTATTTAAATTTATTTAAATTTATTTAAATTTATTTAAATTACTTAAATTTATTTAAATTTATTTAAATTTATTTAAATTTATTTAAATTTATTTAAATTTATTTAAATTTATTTAAATTTATTTAAATTTATTTAAATTTATTTAAATTTATTTAATTTATTTAAATTTATTTAAATTTATTTAAATTTATTTAAATTTATTTAAATTTATTTAAATTTATTTAAATTTATTTAAATTTATTTAAATTTATTTAAATTTATTTAAATTTATTTAAATTTATTTAAATTTATTTAAATTTATTTAAATTTATTTAAATTTATTTAAATTTATTTAAATTTATTTAAATTTATTTAAATTTATTTAAATTATTTAAATTTATTTAAATTTATTTAAATTTATTTAAATTTAATTAAATTTATTTAAATTTATTTAAATTTATTTAAATTTATTTAAATTTATTTAAATTTATTTAAATTTATTTAAATTTATTTAAATTTATTTAAATTTATTTAAATTTATTTAAATTTATTTAAATTTATTTAAATTTATTTAAATTTATTTAAATTTATTTAAATTTATTTAAATTTATTTAAATTTATTTAAATTTATTTAAATTTATTTAAATTTATTTAAATTTATTTAAATTTATTTAAATTTATTTAAATTTAATTAAATTTATTTAAATTTATTTAAATTTATTTAAATTTATTTAAATTTATTTAAATTTATTTAAATTTATTTAAATTTATTTAAATTTATTTAAATTTATTTAAATTTATTTAAATTTATTAAATTTATTTAAATTTATTTAAATTTATTTAAATTTATTTAAATTTATTTAAATTTATTTAAATTTATTTAAATTTATTTAAATTTATTTAAATTTATTTAAATTTATTTAAATTTATTTAAATTTATTTAAATTTATTTAAATTTATTTAAATTTATTTAAATTTATTTAAATTTATTTAAATTTATTTAAATTTATTTAAATTTATTTAAATTTATTTAAATTTATTTAAATTTATTTAAATTTATTTAATTTATTTAAATTTATTTAAATTTATTTAAATTTATTTAAATTTATTTAAATTTATTTAAATTTATTTAAATTTATCTAAATTTATCTAAATTTATCTAAATTTATTTAAATTTATTTAAATTTATTTAAATTTATTTAAATTTATTTAAATTTATTTTAATTTATTTTAATTTATTTTAATTTATTTTAATTTATTTTAATTTATTTTAATTTATTTTAATTTATTTTAATTTATTTTAATTTATTTTAATTTATTTTAATTTATTTTAATTTATTTTAATTTATTTTAATTTATTTTAATTTATTTTAATTTATTTTAATTTATTTTAATTTATTTTAATTTATTTTAATTTATTTTAATTTATTTTAATTTATTTTAATTTATTTTAATTTAATTTAATTTAATTTATTTTAATTTATTTTAATTTATTTTAATTTATTTTAATTTATTTTAATTTATTTTAATTTATTTTAATTTATTTTAATTTATTTTAATTTATTTTAATTTATTTTAATTTATTTTAATTTATTTTAATTTATTTTAATTTATTTTAATTTATTTTAATTTATTTTAATTTATTTTAATTTATTTTAATTTATTTTAATTTATTTTAATTTATTTTAATTTATTTTAATTTATTTTAATTTATTTTAATTTATTTTAATTTATTTTAATTTATTTTAATTTATTTTAATTTATTTTAATTTATTTTAATTTATTTTAATTTATTTTAATTTATTTTAATTTATTTTAATTTATTTTAATTTATTTTAATTTATTTTAATTTATTTTAATTTATTTTAATTTAATTTAATTTATTTTAATTTATTTTAATTTAATTTACTTTAATTTATTTTAGTTTATTTTAATTTACTTTAATTTTAAATTATTTTAATCTATTATAATTTATTTTAATCTATTATAATTTATTTTAATTTATTATAATTTATTTTATTTTTTTTAATTATTTTATTTTAATTTAATTTATTTTAATATAAATTACAGTCATCGTCCACTCACCCATTGTTGATACACCTTGTAATAATATAGCTGCATATATATTTATTAGTCACAGAGAGTAAATGCATTTAAAAAACTTATTGGCTCTATGCGAAATCCAACAAAAATTTTTGGCAGTTAATGTGTTAACATAAAATAGATCTTAAAATGAGAATCCAAATATATCTAAAATAAATTTTTTGGATGTCACATAACCTAGTGTGTAAAGTTCTAATATACTCTATGGTGGATGTCATATAGTCGGGTGAGTAAGTTTTAATATACTGAATGTTGGATGTCAGAGAGTCGAGTGAGTAAATTCTAATATACTTAATGGTGGATGCCAGACAGTCGAGGGACTGAAATATTTAATATACAAAATATACAAAACCAACTGACGCGAGCGCCACCTTCGCATCTATACACTGGAACTAAATATATACATAAAATTGAAAATTAAGCATTATGACATCCAGCTGAAATTTTTTTGGCTCCCTTTTAAACCTCCTTTATGATGTTTGAACCCCAAAAACGTTGTGACATCCGAATTTGGATGTCACATCGCAGACGGATGTTAGAAAGATAGCAACATTTTTGCGACATGATGTCACAAAGTCGGCAGGACGAATCTATATATATATATATATATATATATATATATATATATATATATATATATTGTTATGTTCTCTACTAACCTCACAATTTTAAAATACACACTAAACTTAACTTACCTCGGCTAACCTTTAATATTTTAATTTTTTTTTTTTTTTTTATTTAGAGCAGATTCTCTTTCTCTAAGTGGTGTCGGTTCAAGAATTATTTTATTTTTATAAACTTTATTTTATTTTAATTATTACTTATTTTTTTATTTATTCAATTAAATTTAGTTTAATTAATTAGTTAGTTTAGTTTATTTAATTTATTTAGAATTATGCAAGATGATCCTAAATAAACTTGATATCTGTATACTGAAAAAATCAAAATTTAAATAAACAAACTTTTCCAAAATTGAATTGTTTAATTCTAACAAAACCACTATGGGCAAATTGAAACAAATATGTCAGGTATTTAATTACCTGTACTAAATGAAAAATTATTAATAACTACCCTACTGTCCCTACTAAACTTAACTTAATAAAAAAAATTACAACTCTTCTCAAAAACAAATCACAAAAGAAATAACAACTATTATTTCAATATAAACTTGTTATGAATCTCTATTCATAAATAGTCGAAATTATTGTACGACACTATTAAAAGTTTTATAAATACCGTTCTCACAGTTTTAGGGTTTTCGTTTTCACCTCTGTCCAGGTCACTCTCTGGTCAATCTCGTCTTTCGTCTTCTTCCTCCTCTCCTTAATCTTATGATCTTTGTCAACCTTTACACCGTATCTGTTTAGTTTGCTTATTTAAATTTAACATATATGTACATTTCAATTACAATTTTACTCCAAACTTCTGACATTTTTCTAAAATTTTTCAAAATTGACAACCTTTTTCCCAATTCCCAAATCTTTCAAACTTGACTTTTTATAACCATCTTTTTTATCAAGAAACCAATCTTTTCTCTCTACTTCTCATAGTCTGCTTACCTTAAGACTTGACTTTCTATGTACTTTAATTATACAGAGTTATAATAATTTTGCTACTTTATTTTTATTATTATTAGTACGATTATTATTATTATTATTAGTTTTATCATTATTTTTAATATATAGGGTGTTTTCATAACATAATAAATTCCCCCGAATTTATGTTCATGAAATTTTTAACTAATATAAAATTTCTGAACATCAATTCACTCTATATTAACTCCTTTTGTTCCTCATATTTAATTTGAATATTTGTCATTTTGTCCTTATATTGCTGTCTTGTAATGTCATGTATGTCTGTCGTTTCCATCATCCCAAAATCTGTATATTGGCTTACATGAGATATTCCCTGATTTAAGTATTGTCAAATGACTTGTATTATTTCTTTATTTATTTATTTTCTTAGTTTATTTCTGCACATATTTCAGCATGTTTCTTTTATTGTAGACATGTCTTTATTTTCTTGTTTTGTATTTTTTTTTTTTTTTTTTTTTTAGTTCATAATCTTGTTTTCTTTCCATTTTAATTTCTTCTTTCCATTTATTACATTTTTTCATCTTCATTTTCTCACTATTTATTACTTCATTACCACTTTATACATTATTATAATTCACTTTACATTATTATACCGCATTATTTCATTATCATCAACTATATTCCGCATTATTTTATTATTATTCCGCTTTATTTATTATATCACATACAAACACTTATTCTCCTGCATCTTAAACATTTCTTCTTCTGAACTCTTCTTATTTACAAATTTATTTCTTTATTCTTTATTGTTCTACGTTTTGTTGAATTACTTCTCAAACTGTTAAAATAATTCTATTCATGTCTACATTGTAAAACTTTTACTGTTCATTTATTTATAACTTTTCTTCTTGTGCGTAAACTAAGTAGTTTTTTTTTTTTATTTATTTTTTTTAATCTTCTAACCTTTATTCAAAATTTAACATTATGTTTTATATCACTACTTTTATTGAAAACATCTCCATTCAATACAGATTTATAGTTTGTCCTCTGAAATACCCTTTAATTTATTTTATTGTCCAATTTTTGTTGTTTTTATTTTTTTTTTTTTTTAAATTGCAACTGTAAAGATTTTTATTTGGATAGTGGTTGTCTAAAAATTTTGATTGTTGTCATTTGTATGTGTTACCCTGTCAAGTTATGTTGTCCTTCTTGAACTATCATCTCTGTCCTCTTGTACTTCTTCTCTTCTACTGTCTCTTTCTAAACTTCTCTGTCTTCTATCTGTCTGTTGAAAATTAATTCTTCTTTGTCTTCCTTCATTTTCATAGTCATTTACATTCTCTTGTCTATTAGTATCATTGTAATTTGTATTATTTGAATTTCTACTGTTATTGTTATTATCATATCTGTTATTGTAGTTGTCATTATTATTATTAAATCTATTATGTCTATTATTATTGTATCTGTAATTATTATTGTTATTATTGTAGTTCTGTCGATTAATATTTGTATAGTTGTTTCTGTTATTTTGAAATCTATTATTATTATTAAAGTTATTGTTTTTGTTGTTGTTGTTGTTGTTATTATTGTTATAGTTGTTATTTTGTCTATCATTGTAATAAGTACTTTGTCGATTGTTATTTTGCACTTTATTGTTCCTATTAAGTATTAACCCTCTTTCAATTCTCAGCAAATAATTGGAAAATTGCTCAAATTTATTAATATTTTGCAAAGCTACAGTTTCTGCTACCTCGTTTTTATAATGCCTTGCAATTGACATTAGAATTTCCTCTTCCCTCATAGGAGGTTCAAGAAATTTAGCAACTGTAAATAATTTGAGAGCATAATAATTTAAATTGGTACTTCTATTGTAGTCAAATTTACCAAAATACAAATTTTCTCGAACTAATGACTGAGAATTTTCCCCCCAAAAATAATTTAAAAATGTATGTTTAAATTGATTATAATCTTCTATTTCAAATACTTGGCTATTATACCACATTAAAGCCTGTCCAATTAAATTAATTCTTATAAACTCTCTAAGTTCATCCATATTGACTATACCTTTAGTTTTATTTTCTAACATTTGTAAGAATATTTTGGGATGCACTTTGTTTATATCCCCATCAAATTTTATTAACGCTTCAGCATTATAATTGTTTATTGTTCTTGTATTACCATTATGATTTTGAAACTCTTGTCTCCATACTTGTCTGTCCTTTTCTACGTCATCTTCTATTTTGTTTATTCTTGAGTTTATTGTATTGGTTTCTATACTTGTTATTTCCTGTTGTAGTCGAAAACCTTCTTTAATCTGCTCATCTATATTTTTAAATTTTTCTTCATTTTTGTTCTTCATGTCTTCTTCTAATTTCTTAATATTTTTCTGCAATTCCCTTTTTGTTTTTAAATTTTCTTCTTCAGCTACTTTTAAAATTTCTGTTTCTCTCTTCTCTAATTTCTTTCCTATTATTTCAATGTCTTTAGTGTTGGTAATCATATTTCTTTCAATTCTCTTAATGTCTTTTTCTGTTTGCTCTGTTTTTGTTGCTTGTAGATTTATTTTTTGTTCTATTATTGTCTGTCTCTTGTCCAATTCATTAAACTTCTTTTGAAATTCTTGTTTTATATCTTGTTTACTCTCTTCTATTTTATCTCCTAATGTTACTTGGTTTTCTATGATCTTATTTTGCAATTCCTCTTGATTTTCTTTAATCTTATTTTGCAATTCCTCTTGGTTGTTTTCTATTTTCTGCTGTATTAGTAACAGCATTTTAATTACTGCATCTTCATCTTTTTTCTTCTGCTCCACTTGAGTCCCACTTGTAATCCTTCCTATCTGTTCATCATCTTCATTACTCTCATTACTTCTTGTTTCTATGTGGTTATTTTCTTTACATTCTGATATTTGTCGTACTCCATCTTCTTTCTCTGTTTGTCCAATCGTCTTTCCCCCTCTTAGCTCCATTTTATCCGGCATTTTATTTTAATTAAATGACTGAAACGTTAATAAAATACCAGCTTTATTTTTGAAAGCCCAAAGGTTTAATATTACGTAAAAATTACATATACGCCCCTGTTTAATAATGGCCCTACGTTGCATGCGCCAAATTGTTATGTTCTCTACTAACCTCACAATTTTAAAATACACACTAAACTTAACTTACCTCGGCTAACCTTTAATATTTTAATTTTTTTTTTTTTTTTATTTAGAGCAGATTCTCTTTCTCTAAGTGGTGTCGGTTCAAGAATTATTTTATTTTTATAAACTTTATTTTATTTTAATTATTACTTATTTTTTTATTTATTCAATTAAATTTAGTTTAATTAATTAGTTAGTTTAGTTTATTTAATTTATTTAGAATTATGCAAGATGATCCTAAATAAACTTGATATCTGTATACTGAAAAAATCAAAATTTAAATAAACAAACTTTTCCAAAATTGAATTGTTTAATTCTAACAAAACCACTATGGGCAAATTGAAACAAATATGTCAGGTATTTAATTACCTGTACTAAATGAAAAATTATTAATAACTACCCTACTGTCCCTACTAAACTTAACTTAATAAAAAAAATTACAACTCTTCTCAAAAACAAATCACAAAAGAAATAACAACTATTATTTCAATATAAACTTGTTATGAATCTCTATTCATAAATAGTCGAAATTATTGTACGACACTATTAAAAGTTTTATAAATACCGTTCTCACAGTTTTAGGGTTTTCGTTTTCACCTCTGTCCAGGTCACTCTCTGGTCAATCTCGTCTTTCGTCTTCTTCCTCCTCTCCTTAATCTTATGATCTTTGTCAACCTTTACACCGTATCTGTTTAGTTTGCTTATTTAAATTTAACATATATGTACATTTCAATTACAATTTTACTCCAAACTTCTGACATTTTTCTAAAATTTTTCAAAATTGACAACCTTTTTCCCAATTCCCAAATCTTTCAAACTTGACTTTTTATAACCATCTTTTTTATCAAGAAACCAATCTTTTCTCTCTACTTCTCATAGTCTGCTTACCTTAAGACTTGACTTTCTATGTACTTTAATTATACAGAGTTATAATAATTTTGCTACTTTATTTTTATTATTATTAGTACGATTATTATTATTATTATTAGTTTTATCATTATTTTTAATATATAGGGTGTTTTCATAACATAATATATATATATATATATGAAAAGGTTTAGTGCGGTGAAGAATTAACAGAAAAAAGGGGTTATTCCCAATAACCCCTTTTTTCTATATATATATATATATATATATATATATATATATATATATATATATATACTCGACCAGCGTATCATGTGACATCCAGCAAAAATTTTGACTTTGTGACATCCACCCTTTACAAAGACTTTAGGAAAAAAATAAAAATATGACTTCTTTTAATTTAAAAAATATTATCACTGAGCGAAAAATATCACAACCATACACATTTTAAAAAAATAAAACGTCCTATCGTTGTGAGATCCAAAGTATACACGGTATATATTTTTATTAACAACACTTTGTGACATCCAGAAAAACCTTGCATCTTGTGACATCCAGTTGTTACGTCACAGTATACCATTTCTACAGAAAAACTGCCATTCTTATAACATCCAGCAAGTATATAGATACATTTTTAAATTAAGTATCTTATTACATCCTAAAAACTTAACACGTTTAACGCCAAAGCACACCCTCAAATTCTATGATTTTTATTGTTTTTTATTCCAATGTGATTTCTTTAATGGTTTTGATAAAATAATTTATTTCATTTTTAAATAATTACTGAGGCCCTTCCTATGGGGCCTCAGTATTGCATTCGTGCAGACGAAAACATTTTCTTACCCCCATTTAAAACTTTTTTTTATGTTTCCGATCATTATGACTCCGAAAATTTTTCGTCTGGTCGTCTGTGTGTATGTATGCCGGCACAATAACTCTAGAACGAAAGTCCTAATTGACTTGCGGTTTTTATCTTCTTGAATAATTCCTTCTAACTTCGAACCCTATTGATTTTCAGAATTTTCGGTTCATTCTAACTACTTTAATATCAATTTTCTTAAAATCCGCTTATGCATTTCTTATGTGACAATTTTAGGAATTCAAATTATTTCTAACGTCAACATCCCTAACATTCTTTACATTCCATAAATTGCAAACACATTCCATAAATTGCAAACATTCTCTAACGACCTGTCAAACAACAGCTGTTGATAGTAAATTTCTAAGGCGGGTTGCGACCTTCATATTTGCAACTATAGCCATTTTGGAGGCTAATTTTATTCAAAATTAGTCGCCAAGCCTGCCAATTATGAAAAATATATAAGCAGTTTCTTAAAAATTACTTTTTTATGGTGGTGCTAACTTAAGCGTACTACTATTTCGCCCCTAGCCACAAAAACACATTCATCAAATTTATTGGCAACCCCAAGAATTAACCGGCCATTTTATTTGGCAAAAATCAGAATAATGCTTGGCTGTGCCTGTCAGGTATCAAGATGTCAACTGTTATGTGGGAATGGCTCTTAAATGTAAAATTATTTAAAAATGTATGCTTATTTTGATATTTATTGCAAATAATTTGTAGTGTATCTTAATTAAGGCTTTTCATAAATAAATGTGCAGCAAGACAGATATTATAATGTTCTTATACAAAGCACTTTTTTATTATATGAAAGAGAGGTAGGATAGAATAATGGTTTGCATATTCAACCAGCGAATTGTAAATAATAATTAGTAAACTTCTTGAGGTTACTTTTGAATCCATTTATTGTTGTTTTTTTTTTTAATTTCTGTAGGCAGTCAATTACATTTTTTAAACCTTTAATAAAAATTATATTTTGGGAACTTTTAATGATGGCTTGCCGTACATGAAAGTCAGATTGGCTTCTTGTATTATAGTTGTGATATTGCGAATTATATTGAATTTTTTCTAAAAGATCTGATGCGATGGTACTATGTCATTTTTATTTTATAAATAAATATCAGTCATGTACTGAACATAATTTTGAACTGAAAGCCGATTTATTTCTTTTAACATAGTTGCACTACTCATCCTTCTGTCCTTTATTAGAATATAAATAGGCAAAATAAGGAGCCCAAATATTTTACATAAGCAGGCTTAAGACGTAAAAGGGCCAATTATTATTGGAAAAATTGCTCGAATAAGTTTTTAAACGCTAATCAAAAAGCGATATAGAATGGTTTTAAAAATCCAGGCTTGTGAAAATCATCACATGGATAAAACTAAGTAATGCCAATGTTTCACAAAACAAAAAATTCAACGTCCTAATACTACTAAAGGCTTTCGGTCTTTCGTTCCAAGTTAAATCATTTCTCTTTTTTGTTACGCTACGAGTTTACCCTTGTGGGCCTCAGTGTCGATAAGGTGGGTACCACCATTTTAGCGTCTCTCGAATTTTCTTTTCAGTGTTTGATTGTGTATATTTTTAGATACACTGGCCCAAAATAGTATATTATTAAACAAGCAATTTATGGTAGCCATTATTCACGCAGGGTGACGTTTGCGTCCTGAGCCGTAGGCGAGTCTAATACTATACTTTGTATCATTATACCATTATGGTTTCTTTATTAAATAAACGTTAAGTGTAGAATGGAAAGTTTTTATTAAACATAGGTAACTAACTGTTGTTTCTTCAACTTTTCAATTTTACAATTTTTCGAATATCTGATTTTTCGATTTTTCAATTTTTCGGTTTTTCGATTTTTCGATTTTTTAACTTTTCAATTTTCCAATTTTTCGAATTTCTGATTTTTCGATCTAGAAAATATCGTTATGAATAGTATCGCCCATCTTTAGTTATCTACCGGAAATTGCCAGAATTAGAAAAGAGTGAATTATCATAATTCACTCTAGTGATATATGGGTACCATATGCTTTTAGTTAGGAGGTAGAATATTGATTTATTATTAAGTGGTCGTGGACAAATTAGTTTCCATTTGAAGTAACTTTTTAATCTTTTTTTTTGGTATGTGGATATCTCTTATAGAGATTGGGTACAGGTTCTCCCTTTTCCAATAGTTTGGGACTCCCGGATCATTAGTGCAAGTCAGGCTTATCATTTACCCACTAAACGCACCCCTGAGCAGGTAATATTTTTTACTTGTCCATTGGGACTACTTTATTAATTTTTTTGAGTATCTCTCGACCTCGTATTGTTGATTCTCCGGTCTCAAGTGCATTAACACGGCCAGTTGGCGAACCTAAAGATAAATCCAGCGGTGTTTATTATTTTTGCGCACAGACTATTTTACTACAAACATTTTTAACTTCAAATTATTTTTGAGTTACACAAAAAAGTACATTTCTTAATTAGTTAAGTTAGTTTCCATATTTAAAGAGACCAGAAAAAACTAATATTAGTCATGTGCAAAAACATAAATTGTGCAGATGATTTTGCTGCTAAAACATAACGTCTAAATTGTTTGTTTTTTAGTATTTTGGAGATAAAAAATGAAACTAAAGGGGTTTTTAATAACTTTAACACGTTATATTGACGATAATTTATTCCCATGTGAATTTTTAAAAGCTACATATTATGTTGGTACTTCTATATATCTGTGCCTACCAGTACTAAAAGCAATTCTGTGAATTAATTTTTCCTAGAGTCTAGCGGTTATGATGTTGGTACGACATGCAGACATGCAGTGATTAATTAAAAAGTAATAATTGTAATATTTGGTTCTAAATACGAACTTTTAAGTACATTTTATTATAGTGTACACGCATATAAGTACCAACAAAATATGTAACTTCTAAAAATGTGCTTAGTTTTAAAATAATATAAAAAATATTTAATTTTAGTAATTAAATCATCTACTCAAAAATTAAAAGCATATGATTAAATTTTTTTGTGTGCTTTTTTCAAATATGGATACAAATTTAACGACTTGTAGTGTGTTCTTATAAGGATGGACAAATTTATAATTTTTTTTTAAAAAGATGAAACTGCATTGTGTTTCTTATTAATGCCTTAATAGATTATGGTAAGTTATAGAGAATACATGTGCCAAATTTCAATAACATAATAGCGGTTGGTAAGTTATGAAACAAGAAAGAAATTGGCAAAGGTAATAAAACTACCTGAATCTCGGTTATAAATGGCGAAAGAACCATTAAGTAAGATTATTTGGAATCATATCAGAAGCATAAAAAAACTAAGTATTAAAAAAAGAGTGAAACTTCTTAGATTAATTCACTCTAAAATAAAAAAGAAATAAAATCCCTGTACATCAATATTTATCGCACAGCTACTTAAATATACTATTAACTCTATACGGCAAGGCACCGACGATCGTTTGAAGTCGTCTTTATGAATTAGCTCATCATATTTTTTATGTATTAACTTTGATTTATTTAAATTTATTTAAATTTATTTAAATTTATTTAAATTTATTTAAATTTATTTAAATTTATTTAAATTTATTTAAATTTATTTAAATTTATTTAAATTTATTTAAATTTATTTAAATTTATTTAAATTTATTTAAATTTATTTAAATTTATTTAAATTTATTTAAATTTATTTAAATTTATTTAAATTTATTTAAATTTATTTAAATTTATTTAAATTTATTTAAATTTATTTAAATTTATTTAAATTTATTTAAATTTATTTAAATTTATTTAAATTTATTTAAATTTATTTAAATTTATTTAAATATATTTAAATTTATTTAAATTTATTTAAATTTATTTAAATTTATTTAAATTTATTTAAATTTATTTAAATTTATTTAAATTTATTTAAATTTATTTAAATTTATTTAAATTTATTTAAATTTATTTAAATTTATTTAAATTTATTTTAATTTATTTTAATTTATTTTAATTTATTTTAATTTATTTTAATTTATTTTAATTTATTTTAATTTATTTTAATTTATTTTAATTTATTTTAATTTATTTTAATTTATTTTAATTTATTTTAATTTATTTTAATTTATTTTAATTTATTTTAATTTATTTTAATTTATTTTAATTTATTTTAATTTATTTTAATTTATTTTAATTTATTTTAATTTATTTTAATTTATTTTAATTTATTTTAATTTATTTTAATTTATTTTAATTTATTTTAATTTATTTTAATTTATTTTAATTTATTTTAATTTATTTTAATTTATTTTAATTTATTTTAATTTATTTTAATTTATTTTAATTTATTTAAATTTATTTAAATTTATTTAAATTTATTTAAATTTATTTAAATTTATTTAAATTTATTTTAATTTATTTTAATTTATTTTAATTTATTTTAATTTATTTTAATTTATTTTAATTTATTTTAATTTATTTTAATTTATTTTAATTTATTTTAATTTATTTTAATTTATTTTAATTTATTTTAATTTATTTTAATTTATTTTAATTTATTTTAATTTATTTTAATTTATTTTAATTTATTTTAATTTATTTTAATTTATTTTAATTTATTTTAATTTATTTTAATTTATTTTAATTTATTTTAATTTATTTTAATTTATTTTAATTTATTTTAATTTATTTTAATTTATTTTAATTTATTTTAATTTATTTTAATTTATTTTAATTTATTTTAATTTATTTTAATTTATTTTAATTTATTTTAATTTATTTTAATTTATTTTAATTTATTTTAATTTATTTTAATTTATTTTAATTTATTTTAATTTATTTTAATTTATTTTAATTTATTTTAATTTATTTTAATTTATTTTAATTTATTTTAATTTATTTTAATTTATTTTAATTTATTTTAATTTATTTTAATTTATTTTAATTTATTTTAATTTATTTTAATTTATTTTAATTTATTTTAATTTATTTTAATTTATTTTAATTTATTTTAATTTATTTTAATTTATTTTAATTTATTTTAATTTATTTTAATTTATTTTAATTTATTTTAATTTATTTTAATTTATTTTAATTTATTTTAATTTATTTTAATTTATTTTAATTTATTTTAATTTATTTTAATTTATTTTAATTTATTTTAATTTATTTTAATTTATTTTAATTTATTTTAATTTATTTTAATTTACTTTAATTTTAAATTATTTTAATCTATTATAATTTATTATAATTTATTTTAATTTATTATAATTTATTTCAATTTATTTAAATTTTTTTAATTAATTTATTTTATTTTTTTTATTATTTTATTTTAATTTAATTTATTTTAATATAAATTACAGTCATCGTCCACTCACCCATTGTTGATACACCTTGTAATAATATAGCTGCATATATATTTATTAGTCACAGAAAGTAAATGCATTTAAAAAACTTATTGGCTCTATGCGAAACCCAACAAAAATTTTTGGCAGTTAATGTGTTAACATAAAATAGATCTTAAAATGAGAATCCAAATATATCCAAAATAAATTTTTTGGATGTCACATAACCTAGTGTGTAAAGTTCTAATATACTCTATGGTGGATGTCATATAGTCGGGTGAGTAAGTTTTAATATACTGAATGTTGGATGTCAGAGAGTCGAGTGAGTAAATTCTAATATACTTAATGGTGGATGCCAGACAGTCGAGGGACTGAAATATTTAATATACAAAATATACAAAACCAACTGACGCGAGCGCCACCTTCGCATCTATACACTGGAACTAAATATATACATAAAATTGAAAATTAAGCATTATGACATCCAGCTGAAATTTTTTTGGCTCCCTTTTAAACCTCTTTTATGATGTTTGAACCCCAAAAACGTTGTGACATCCGAATTTGGATGTCACATCGCAGACGGATGTTAGAAAGATAGCAACATTTTTGCGACATGATGTCACAAAGTCGGCAGGACGAATCTATATATATATATATATATATATATATATATATATATATATATATATATATATATATATATATATATATATATATATACTCGACCAGCGTATCATGTGACATCCACCCTTTGCAAAGACTTTAGGAAAAAAATAAAAATATGACTTCTTTTAATTAAAAAAATATTATGGCTGAGCGAAAAATATCACAACCATACACGTTTTAAAAAAATAAAACGTCCTATCGTTGTGAGATCCAAAGTATACACGGTATATATTTTTATTAACAACACTTTGTGACATCCAGAAAAACCTTGCATCTTGTGACATCCAGTTGTTACGTCACAGTATACCATTTCTACAGAAAAACTACCATTCTTATAACATCCAGCAAGTATATAGATACATTTTTAAATTAAGCATCTTATTACATCCTAAACATTTAACACGTTCAGCGCCAAAGCCGACCCTCAAATTCTACGATTTCTTATTGTTTTTTATTCCAATGTGATTTCTTTTGTTGTTTTGTATGTGATAAAATAATTCATTCCATTTTAAAATTATTTTCTTCTTAGTTTTTGATTGTGTATATTTTTAGATACACTGGCACAAAAAATAGTTTTCGATGAAGTAACTTCTTGATGTTTTTTGATATGTGGAAATCCCTTATAGAGATTCGGTACAGGTTCTCCCTTTCCCAATAGTTTTACCCTTTACCCACTAAAATCACCACCTAAGCAAGTTATCGCCGGCCTCCTGCTAATATCTTTTACATGTTCGTTGGAACTACTTTAAGTATCTATCGACCTTATATGGTTGATTCTCCAGTTTCAAGTGCATTAAACGACCAGTTTGCAAACCTAACCTAAAATTACCTGAGAAGTACCCAAAACATAAATCCAGCGGTGTTTATTATTTTTGCGCATAGACTACGCTCACTGACTTAAAATTCGATCCATTCAAAATAATGATTTATTTAAAAATGCTCTAACTTTCAAATGCGGAGGCTGATTTAGATTTAGATAAAATACTGTAGTTTTAACATTATTATTCGGACATCTAAAAGTAATTTAGTACTCGCCTGATATACAGGGGGGAAAGAAAACAATTTTTTCCTCTACTTTTGACACACCCTGTAGGTTAACTCTGCTAGCAGATCTGCACACAATTAGCTTTATCAAGAAGACTAATTTGTTTCCAACATTTTGTTTTTTTATTTACTCCGATATCTTAATTTGTTTGTGAAATTTGACGGTTTAAAGAAAATGCAACATTCTTAATTTTTTTATTCAGTTTTAGCAGAGTAATACATAATTTTATAAACAACTCAAACAACAAATAAACTAATAATTATTACAAATTTTCCCCACGAGCGCGAATAACTGCCTCAATGCGTCATGACATACCCTCTATTAGATATCGAATCTTCATCTGGTCAATCTGATCCCATTCTTGGATCAAAGCATCTCTCAAAAAATTTAAAATACTTGGAGAAGGATCTCGGTTATGAACTCGTCTGCCCATCATGTCCCAGACGTGCTCAATTGGATTGAGGTCTGGGCTACGTGATGGCCAGTTCATCCTCTGAATTTCTGTTTCGTCCAAATATTGAGATACAATCCTCGCAATATGTGGTCAAGCGTTGTCATGCATAAACATGAATTCATTTCCTATAAATGGTGCAAATGGAATTACATATGGATCTAGCACATCACGAATATATTGGTAAGCTGTCATTGCTCCGCCGCCAACAATGACTAAAACAGTACGAGCTTCCATGCTTATGCCGCCCCAAACCATTACCGATCCTCTTTCATAACTGAGTCTTGTGGAAAAATTTGCTTGGTCAAACCTTTCGCCTCTTTTTCGGTATATTCGTTAAACAAAACCTTGACTCGTCAGAAAATAAAATCTTACTCCATTCATCGATATTCCAATGTTAATGCTCCCTGGCAAATCGAAGACGTGCTGTTCTGTGATTCCTAAGTAACTCTGGACCAGTTGCAGGTCTTCTGGAGCGTAATCCATTTGACTCAAAACAAAAATAATAAAATTGAACTTTATATTTTTTAACTGAACTCTTCTTCATTTTTTACATGAAAACGAATCAGCAAACACTGCAATAGGAAGTACACCCAACAGCAGCCAGAGCCAACTTTCCCCAGGAACTTTCGTTACAACTTCTAGTGGATACAACCATGGGTGAACTTCATAATAGTTTTATATTCATATTTCTTTATTATTGTGTACTGTAATAAGAATTCGTGCAATTTTAATTCTAATAATAAAAAATATATGGTTATAATCGTGTTTTACTTCATAATAAGATGTATTTTTTGTTCCACAAATCCAAAATTATAATTTTTCGTTTTCTTTTTAACTTAAAATATTTCAAATTTTATCTATCACAGAACATAACCCAATGGATTATATCCATCTAAGTATGTTGAGTGAAGAATAAAATGTTTGAATCATTTTAAGTAAAAAAGAATGAAAAATTATAATTTTGAAAACTTAGTAGTGGTTTATTAGAAAGGCCGAGTTTGAAAAACCCGCGCTCATTGACCCCTACCGCCATCTATATAATAAATCTTGAACAAATTTTCAATTATTAGTTATCTTCTTTTTTTTAACTCAACTATTTGCAACCGTTACGGATGGCGCTGAAAGATGAGTAAAATTTTTCACTGTTGAGTGGCCCATCTTTAAAGGGTATGGTCTGTGGAGCGCTACAAAAGTAGCGATCACTTACGCTACCTGATCGATCTTTATGCACGGATGAACCATGTTTAAAAGTGACATTTGATTTTGGATTATTCATTTTACTTTTGAGTTGAATGTCGCTGGTTGAAGATTTGTTTGTTTATTTTTCAATTGCTAATATAACCCTACTAGTCACCAAGCAAACCGTGGACGTAAGTGCGTAAGACAGATCAGTGATCACCGATCAGGATAGCTATATCAAGCTAGCGGGCACTCTGTGGCGGCACCATACAAGACCTGGTGGGTTTTTTGTAGCTTTTTTGTTACGCTATTTGCGAATTTGTAGCTTTGCCCAGGTCCGAAAAAACAGCGGATCCGCTAGCTTGAATTTCCATAAATTCCATAGTAGCGGGACAGATTCAGACCCAGCTGGTTTTTCGTAACTTTTTTGTAGCTTTTTTGTTACGCTAGTCTCCCTTTTGTAGCTTGTACTGAACCTGAGAAAAGCGCGGATCCGCTAGCTTAGCGGATATTTGTAGCGGCACCAGCCCGGACCCGGCTCATTTTTTGTAGCTTCTTTGTTACGCCTGTCTCGATTTCGTTGCGAGGCCTGAACGTGAGTATAATAATCGTTTCTCCATGAACGTGAGAGAAAAGTGCGTTAATTTAAAATCAAGTTTCGGCCTCTACAAATAATATGTGCAACTCGATATTGTGACTATCTGTTGATAGATGGCACCAGTATTGCATTTTATTGTTCTATCTCTTTATGTCAACAAATTTCTAACACGATGAATTTATAAAACGTATGTCACTAATGAATATGTGGCGGCAACACTGTCAGCTACTCCATGGCTACTAGAGTACATACAGGTCCGGTATAAGCCATGGAAAATAATAATTTAATGTTTTGATCGAGTTAAATACAATATCAAAATTAAATGTTTATTTTTAAGTAAACGACATTTTTAAATGTATACGTTTTCAATCAAAAATAATATAGGCTAATACTCAAGTGTATTATACGAGTGTACTGGACAAGAGATAATTTTACCCTTTACTCCAGTTTTTTGTAATGAAACCAGCGGTAAAATAGATATTTGTGTACCAAGGCTGTGTTTTGGCCTAATTTGACATATGCGTTCAAGTCAAGCCACTACTGGTTAAGTATAAGAGTAATAGGCAATAAACGGGTGTTCAATCAAACTTGACATCAAGATAGATGTCACATAAGCAGGTGTACTGAAGATGAACTTTGCAAGACCAAGCATCAGATAGGTAGGTATAACACTTGATATTCTGAAAACTATGTGGATACTACACTGAATGAGAAGGAATGGAAGTGTCAGAAGAAGGCTAAAGTCAAAAAATAGGCGGAACAGAGCTTAATAGATAGATAAGTAATATTTTAGCCAGGAGAGTCGATAAGTGTTATAAATATAGTTAATTTATGAATGTATTTTTAATGTATAATTTTAGTTTATTTTCATTTTTGGTATAAAACTATGGCTGACATAATAAAACTCTTAAAAGTATATATATTTTCAATCTTTATTACTATACATTATTTTTAGTATTCACTTATTCTCTCTGACCTAGGGAAAAGGTCAAAAAACCCTGGTCATAATTGTTTACAATGTTGCGTGTTCCTAATGATACAAAACATTACAGAGGAATGATACTTAGCCGATGAAATCTCATAGAGTTCACGCATGACATATTGTGGTATGGAATATGGCTATCTCTGATGCATCTGCGGATTTAAATTTATACCCCAAATTTATACAAGCCACGTCTTCGCACCACAATGTGACATAGCATCAAATCTGCTTAATCTCGTACCATTTTTTTAAGTATCAAGGATATTCTTGGTGTAGCTGATCATCATATTTCGAGTCATTGAACCTAAAAAATAACAAATATCAATAAATAGAATTCGGAATTTATTCCAAAAATATTTTTCTTTGGGAATTATATAGGATTTCTCGTTAATATACAGACAAACTTTTAAAGGTGGTAGGTGCATCAAAATAAACATTTTTTTGCTTATTAAAATAAAAATAATTTTATTGCCCAACAAATTAATCCATTTACATAACAAAATACATGAAATAAATGTTAAACATAATATTTCGACAGAAAATAATTTCAGCAACAGCAAGAAAAAAAAAAGAAAAGAAATAATCCTAAATACATTAGCTACAAATTAGTACAACTAATGGTCGAAATAAATATCCCAATCAGAACAAAATTAATTAAAATTTGAACACATTAGCGTTATAGGTGAATTTCTTCCTAAGTTCGTTCAAATACTTGCTGTATAAAATGTTTTATGATATCTAATGGCTGTTTGGGGAACATTAAAATTTATTTAATTTATCACAAATAGTACATCAATAGTGTTATGTAATATTTTATAAAAAAATGTAACACTGAAAATTACCCTTCTTTTTTCGAAAGAAGCAGAGATTCTTCAATACCTCGAATTATATACAGCTCATCTATTTTAAAAGAAAGGTACTTAAGAGATCGCCGCTGAACATTTTCCAATGATCATCTTTTATGAATATTATAAATAAGGTTCCAGACAAGAGATGCATATTCTGGCCTGGAACGAACTAAAGAAAAGTAAGGATCTCCAAGCTTTAAGAGTTTGTTAAAGAACCAGTATTACGGAATTAAGAACCCTAAGCTTTTCAACGCAGAAGCAACCTCGGAAGCAACGGTATTTTCAATATAATCCGAAAAAGTAACTTTTTGGTTGAATAATATACCTGCTTAATCTTCAATTTGTGCACAAGTCCGATAAAGGTAGGCTGTTAAATAAATAATCAAACTCCACCTTGTTATTACTTCTAGTATAGGAACATACTTTACATTTAGACACATTCATAAACAGCTTGTTTTCATTACACCAATTTTCAACGATTCCCAAGTTGGGTCTGTAAAAAGTAACAGTCTTGAATTGATAAGATTGAGGTAAATATTTTTAAGTCAGCAGCGAACAGCAGGTTAAATTTATTGCCAAGTCATTTATAAATATACTAAATAATAGTGGCCCCAGATTGGAGCTCTGTGGAACTCCAGATGTTGCTGTGAGGGGTGAAGATGAAAATCCGTTGTAAAAGACATAATTAAAACGATGATTTAGGTAAGATGAAAATAATCTCAACAGCGACTGATCAAACCCTAAGCTTTCCAACTTCCTTACAAGAATATTATGATTTTTAATTATTACAAAATACATTATGGGCAGGTTGTACAAAAAATATTCTAAACATATTTTAACTAACAAGAGTTTTATTTTTAACTAGTTATATTCAAAAACAAATGTCATTTTTAAAACTATGTTTAACAATAACCGATGAGTATACAACAAGGTTCACAGTTTAAACTAAGTCTACATTTTAACTGCCTATTGTACAACCCGCCATATGTACAATTAAAAATTAATTGTATTTCTTTAAAATGCACTTGATTCTATTGATCAAAACCATTCGATAAAAAAAAATAAAAAGTATTGGTATAAAGGTGGTTTTTTATATCTATGCCATAATGCATGCATTGGAGTAGCATGTAGATTACCTAAGTATCAGGTCAGAGATATTAAAATTAAATAACATATGTAGTGGGATTCTCATCTTTCAATACGTCTCCTATAGAGACTCCTATATTTGTTCGACAGACAGCGATTTTGATGTAATGACTCTCTATTCTGTATGTAATGTGTCGAGTTGGCACAAAAGAATCGCTGTTCTGATCAGAAGAAATTAACCACATCAAAGGAAGAAAATTAGGTCCCCTGTTATTTTTAATTTATATTAATGATTGTTAATGTTGCAATAATTAATATGACATTTACCTGTTTGCCTTTGATATCCTTATCTATGTTTCTTGTAAGTTGTAAGGATTCAGATAACTAAGAGTTAATAATTGTCAATGAAACTCTGCAAAATGTTTATAAATGATGTTGCAATCATTTGTTAAAAATCAACACAAATACCTAAAACAAAATATAAGCTGATAAGTAATAACTATATGCAGTTTGTGGACAAACAATGTAGAAAAATTCAAATATTTAAGGGTAATTATTCGGAAACAGATGAAATTCACAGACCATATGCAAATATGTTATTAAAATAATTGTTATATTATTACATTATTTTTTACTAAATTTGAATATTGTTATATTAGCAAACTAGCCAAATAAAAATAAAATAAAATAAAAACCGAAAACATACCTGGATCTACAATAATATATATAAATAATATAAGTACATTGCATCTTTTAAATTATTAAAGTCCATTAAATTGAAATGACACGTCAAACCATAAACGTCAAACTTTCAAAACAAACATGCTTGTGTTCCAAACAGAAAATAGCATTTATAGAATAATTTATTTACTTGCAACCTTTCCCCACACACCACCTCGCCCCTCACCCATAAACATGGTCAAATTGGGCTAAGCCACAAAGCATGTATCTTCTAGAGACCCCACGCCAATGTTAAACCAGGCCCATGACACTCCCTGGGCGGGAAAAAGACGCGCAGCTTTTACTGCGCTGACGTTTTCGGGATATAACCTATCACTTGTCATAAATCCGGTTAAAAACTCGCTACCATGCGCAGACAACCCATATTTCGTACACAAATATAAACTTTTGTTTACATTTTATCGAAGTAGTTTTTGTAATACATTCACAGCTTAAAAACGGAAAATTTGTTATTGTGATAGTGGATTTAGATCAAAAATACCCCAAATACACTTCAGTGTCTGTTTTATCCTTATTATTGCTCGTTTTATTTGAGGACATTGGAATAAATATAGAGTACTAAAAGTAATCAAGCTAAAAAGGTGTGTTATAAAAAGAAAATACATTGCCTTCGACTGATTTATGTTTAATATGTTTTCGTGAAGTATTTCCAACATGCTAGTTACTTGAATGGTTGTAAATTGTACGTGTATAAGTGATAAAAACATCTAGTGCTTTGTGCTTCCTTTTTTGTTTTGTTGGTGTCCCAGCCCAGCATTCCTAGCCAGCAGTAGTAGCAAAAACATTAACATTGTCTACATTCAACCCATTTACATGTACATGGTTTATCAGCTAAAAGCAGAATACAATATTTCTCTGCAAAATGTAAACAACGCTACAAGGAAAATTGCTCATGTATAAATTCAACAATTAAATCAAAATATATTATTTTTAAAGGACTTATATCAACTATTATGTTAATTATAAATATTATAAGTATTTGTAACAAAATAATAGTTGTGTATTAATAAACCTGTTGCTACTCCAAAAAATATATTATTTATTGATTATCAGGTATCAAAAATATGTGTACCTATAGAAATTTGTTGAAATGTTCTATTGCTCTTAATCTTTTTAATGGTTCTTAATATAGTTGTAAATAAAAATCAACACTTTTTATCCATCTATTTAACACTTACAAACGTATGCATATTTTAAGTTGTAAGGATCCATAGCCTCTTAATGTTTTACATTAGAAATAAGACCTGTGATGTCACATTAAATCGTGAATATGAGGTAAAGGATTTGGGAGTTGTCTTTCAGTCTAATTTGAAGTTCAATAACCATTTTTTACACATAACTGAAAAAGTAATAAAAGCATTAGGTTTTTAAATCAGAAATACAAAAAAATATGGATTACCACCAAAATCAGATTATATAATGCCTTAGTAAGACTCCATCTTGAGTATGTTTCACAAATATGGATGTACTTGGAAGCCACACAAATTGATCATATTGAAAAAGTACAAAAAATATTTTTACGGTACCTTTATGTCATAAAAAATACTTGTACCCTTATACCTAAGATCTCGTATAAAACTATGCTCAATAGTTTTATGATTAAATCTCTTTTACAAAGAAGAAAGCAACAGGCTGTGATATATTTTGTACTCTATTTTAAGTACAAAGATTGTGAATTGATTGACTATATAAATGTTAATGCGGCAAAGATTAATCTAAGAAACCCAAGTAACAAAAAATTTGATTTAGATCCAAGTAGTATATCTCCATTTAACAAGATGATGGCTGTTACCAATGAGTTTCTTAGCGAGATCCAAATAGATATCTTTAATGTCAGCCTAAGAAAGTTGAGGACTGTACCAAATTAAGTTCACTAGTTATAAAGGTTTGTTTTGTTTTTGGTCTTAAATTTCTTGTTACTTAACTCTACATGTAACTACTATTAATTTTTTTATAGTATCCAATAAATAAATTATACCTTTATGGCTGCTTTCAAACAATTCTGTGTGTAGTTACTTAGTTTAAAGTCAATTTTAAATTAGTGGTTTTACAAGAATGTCAAATAGTAATATGTATTGTGTCTATGAATTTGCTGTGTGTAGTTTATGGCCAATATACATAACTTTGATATTCTTATCACAAGTGTAAAAACTACGAAAACCATATACATATAGTTCCCATTTTAAAATAAATTCAAATTAATTCATAATAAAAAATAACGATTTTAGTCTGCCATACTTGAACTCATTCACAAAAGCAAGTCACTGAGTATATATTTGTAAAAAAACTACACTAAATATGTCTCCCTTACAAATTTTTAAATTTAAAACTACATACTTTCCTATAGATTTTGCAGTACCTAAATAACGTATAGAATAAATGTTTACAATATACTAGAAAAGTTTTAGATTAGAGTAATTCTTAAGAAATAAAGCAATACCTCTATTTTGTTACTCTAAAACCTTGTGTGTTATATATTTCCCTTGACAAACTAACGTTATATTTTGAACTAAAAGTAATTAAACTTTTCACCAAAAAGTAATATTTCACGTATATAAAAAAATTTTAAACGGTTCTGTCCTTCTTACATTTGCGAAGACTGCCCTGATATCTAATCTATTTTCTTCAAAATAATTAAGTTCTTCAACCGTTGTCTATAAAGGTATCTCACATCTCCCTCATACACACTAATTTGAAAAGCAGCAGAACAAAAATTCAACTAACCAGGTATACCAAGTCCGTGTAAAGAAAACTTTTCATATCCCGAAAACGTCAAGTGTCAACTAAAATTTCTACTTTTAAAGATCAAACGTGCCGTCTCAGAGTGCCAATACCCTTTTATTTTTCTATGGCCAATACTGATTGGTATATATACTGGGGTTAAACTTTTAAACCAAATTAGCGCCACCTTGTGTTTGGAGCTGGAACTAAAATGACAATTGACAGATGGCGGTAAATTCAAATTGTAATTTTTAGGAGTAGGTAGTAGTTTTAAATTAAATTTTAAATGATTTCCACATAAATTATTTTATAAAATAAAGTATGGAACTAGTAAGTTCGAAACTTTTATTTTACAAAATAATTTAGGTCGATTATACCAAATTTGAAGAATTAATTTGTTATAAGGGGTCTAATGTGGAGAGTTGGTTCTGCATATTTTTATTAAATAAATATAAGATATATCTATAAATAATAAAATAGAACATTCTTAAAATATGTTTATTAATAACTTAAATATTATTAGATAAAAATAAATACAAATAATAATACATATTTAACGAATACTTACTTGGAGCAAATAGATATATAATCTCAAATCTTTAAAATACCTATCAATAATATAAATGTGAAGTAGAGACTAGGATATTACATTTTATTAACACTAAAGTTATATATTTTATAAATGTCTTTTAACTGAGGACAAATGTAATATAGGTATTGTATTAAAAGGTGAATCTTTTTAACTATTCATTCAATGATAAATAGGTATTTTCCTTCCAAATACAGATGGTGGTATTACTCTCTTATGTGAAAAATGATTTCGGAATCTAGTCCAGTGATAAATTGATTATCAATTAGTTGTTGTCCCCGTTTGTCTTTTTATGATGCAGATGCATGGTGAATATATGGTGAATCAATGAAGTTTTTCTCGAAGTTTTCAACGTAGCACCAAAATTATTGCAAAACACAGTAGGAAATAAAAAAGCGAAACATCACAATTTTGCAAATAACTAAGACGAAACTATAAACAGAAACCAAAAGCCAAAGCCAACAAAAAATCACTAAAATCGGACGGAAAAATGAAACTAACCAAGAACATAAATAAATACACGTCACATCTTTGGAGTCTTTGGTTAAGTTTTTCTCCCATAAGGCTTAAAAATGGAGTAAGAAATCATAATTTCACCAGTAGCCCCATCTAGAGTTTGGAGCAAATGGCATAAAAAATGTCAGTTGTCGGTTTTGACCTTGGTCATTCACGTGGAACCTCTATGTGCTTTGTGGGCTAAGCCACACGGGGGTTTATATCATATGCACAATACGTAAACACGTTTCTGCGCATACTCCTCCGCGCTTGGGTGCTCTGAAGTCCGTTTTACAATAGCAAAATTGTATTAAAATGTAAAGCACATTGATTAATTTAATAACATCTCGTTCAGTAACACACAAAAAGTGTTGTTTCAAAAATTTTAATTCATATATTACAACAAACTAAAAAAAACATACCTTCACTTAGTTATTTGTACTATGTGAAGATGGCTTTCTGTCCGCTGCATGACTGCTGGCTGCCCGCTATAGCGGGCCCCGCGCGCGCTGTCAACAAATAACATCAAAATCAAACAAATGTGTGGTTATGTTATGATTTGGTTGTCGAAGAAAACATGTGAGTGGAACTACTTTTATTTTTTTAGATATGTTATTTAGGATTATTTAAAATCAAGTAAAGGTATTTTGATGCTTTAACATGTCTTTACCAGGCAGAATTCATTATAAACGCATAATTTCTAATTGTTATAGTACATTTTATAAGGCCCATTCCAAACGTAAATTTTAAGAACAAACATTTTTAAATTTCCTTCTGATATTGATCAAAGAACGGAATGGTGTCG
The DNA here is from genome assembly GCA_927349885.1 of Psylliodes chrysocephalus. NCBI lineage: Eukaryota > Metazoa > Arthropoda > Insecta > Coleoptera > Chrysomelidae > Psylliodes > Psylliodes chrysocephalus. The sequence goes on from OV651814.1 coordinate 105,087,514, forward strand.
TATTTTAAACATTTCACTTACAACCCCAATCATTATACATTATGTGAAAATCATATTTTGATACAAAATTGTTTACAAACACAAATCGTTCAAGACTGCTAAAAGATTTGCTTTACCTTGCTTTAGTATCCTCAAAACCAGATACACCAAAGATAGTAGTACTTAGTAATATTGTTATCACACCTCCAAACAGAGTCCTGTGTGGATAAAGTTCATTTTAATAATATATACAAAATTAATAAATAAAGCAGAATTTGAGTCAGGCCACTAGTTATGTTGCAGGGTTTATTAAGAAACTTAATAGTTTTGACTGCAAAGAGTGTAAAGTTAATTTACAGACATGTTAGAAGACCATCGATACTTTTACTTATTTTAAAGAAAATTTTGATAAAAGACGTTTTATTTATGTACAAAGAAATGTTATTGAATTTCTTTCAAAAATTCTTGAAATAGTTTCACAACTTTTGGGTCATATTGACAACATAATTCAAATAATTAAACTTTTTTGCCAGACCATGTTGATTTTAAATGGTTTACATCAGAGGCGACTCGTGGCCTAGTCTATGAGGAGACTACTTTTAAAAGGCACACCCTATATACAAATATATGTCTATAAGAATTCAAAAAGCAGAAATATTTCATTGTATTCTAATAGAAATATATATTTGTATAAAGTATATAGGATGAGCCAGCTTCCTCACAGACTAGGCCACAAGCCGTCTCTGGTTTACATATAAAGAACATAAAACAGATGTCTTTTCTCATTTAGTTGAAACTTGTCTACTATTAATAATAAGAAAGTATTATAATGATAGTATGAGGGCTGCTGCAATGTCTAAAAGACAAACAAAATTATTTGAAGTTACTGCATTTAATTTTTTTCTGTTTCAGTTTATATGGATGGTTGCTTTTGTCTGATTTCCTAAGATTCAAGAAGAATTTGTTGTTTTGTTTTTCGTTTATTTTAAAAATTTATTTATTTAGGCATTAGTTTTCATATCAAGTAAATTAATTATTTGTTATGCAATTTCTGATTTTTGTTAGCCAAAGATAGTTAACGTACCGAAATAGTAATGTAATGTTTGTGATATTAGAGTAACTTTCTTAAATAATCATTTATAAGACGTCCGGGAGCGCCATAGTAAATAATAATAATAGACATTCTTGCTTCGCATAAGCTCGCTTGTATGGGGGTGAAGTATATGAAAAATATTTTTTTGTATTGCCATCTCTTTGATTTTATTTTTCTTGGGAATTTTTAGTAAATATAATTATATAAAACTTTGTATGATATTTATTTTATCCCTCATAATTATTTGTCATAGAATTTTACATTTTTATTGGGCATTTCATAATTGTTACAAACAGCTAATAAAAATGGAAAATTTTAATTATAATTAAGAGGAAAATTTACTTAAGCAATTATCTTTTTCTAAACAATACGAAATAGAGCCACAAATATTTCTATAGTTTAATTTTACTTTTTAGTGAATGAAAAATATATACCTTCAGGTAAAAGTGAAATGTCTGTTTTTCTGGAGCCACTATTCCGAAATTTGATTTAATTATTTTCTCAATTTTTGAAATCTTTATAAAAACAAAATTTTGCGATTTATTGCCATCAAAATTTGATTAAATGTTGAAAAAGTGGCTCCAGAGGAACATATTTTAGCTACACGTACATGTTTTTTATTTCACTAAAAAATTAAAAAAATTACTATCAAAATTTTGTATGGCTATATTTCGTATTAGTTAGAAAATAATTGCAAAAGTAAATTCTCCTTTAAAAAAAAACCGCCAATTTTCAAATTAAATATAAAATTACGGGTAACTGCATTACCGACAGAGTAAGAGTTGATGGTAATACTGCTGGTAACTACATTACCGACAGAGTAAGATTAGTTCTACTCCTCCACCCCACAGGTCGTTGCAAGCAAACATGTTGCCAAATTTCTACAAAGAAACGGCAACTCTTAATAATCCTTCCTCCATGCTAAGCCATTTTACATTCGTCTGCATAGGGAGCGATGTTGCAATTTTTCAATTTTTAGTGTCTATTCCGTCTGTTCAGATGGCAGCATCTTATGGGCCCTACATTTTTAAATCTTATAACAAGAATCCTGAAATAATTAGGCAAAAATAAAAGAATGTATGTTGCGTTTTAACTTTTAAATACTATAAAAAATGATGGAAAGTCCATAACTTTTAAATATTTGTTAAATATCACTTATTAAAATATTTTGCATTAAAAGTAAAACAAACCATAGACTTTCCATCATTTTTTACAGTTTTTTTAACCCATTTATGAAAACAGTTTTTAAAAATATTATCGTTCAGAGCTGTATTTCTTGTGATAAAAAAGTCGCCGTCACTTGTCATTGAACTTGGCCTTAAGTGTCGGATACCATATTTTTTGTTTTTCATCTGGCAACACTGATTCTAACAAGTGTTCTGTGAAACTAACAACTAACCACAGCATAACCACAGTTTTGAATATTTTGATATTTTTAATGCCACAAGAAAATGAACCTAGAGTCGTACAAAATAATGTAATACTTATAATAGCTTTTTATAACTTACATATTAAGTGTATTTTTATTTTCAGATGTACAGATTATCCTTCAGAATTTATTTTGGACAAAAACTTGGCTAAAGTGTATTTCAAGCAATTCGGAAAACTTAAAAGAGTTACTTTTAAACCGAAGTTAAGAATATGTACAGTTGAATACGCAAATGAAGAAGGATATTTAGAGGCTCTAAGCAATGCTGGGAAATACAAAGGTACTACTTTTACCGTCACCACTTCCATAGAAAAAATGAAGACTGAAAAAAAGTTGGACAAGAGGAAGGAAACAGTATGGGTGGACAAAGATGAAATAGAAGCTGAATTAGAAGCAATGTCAGGACAAGCACCGAAAGAGTATAAACACTTGGAAGGTCCGTTTTAACTAATTTTTAATTAAGTACTTGTAATACATTTGATATTTTCAAGGTAATGGCAGTCACATACGAGATTTAAAATTTGAAAAAACGCCAAAACTTAAGAGATCTTGGAAAAGCGATATGCCAACTAAATCAAAACAAGTTGTCAAACATCTTAAAAGTATTCCTAATAATCGGATATCTGGAGAAGAACTTGATCTCATCAATCTAGTCCTGTCTCAAGCAATAACAATTGACGATAAATATAGAATACTTGATGCTAGAGATAAATTAATAAAGTTAAAATTAAAAAAAAATCTGACTGTTAAGTCTGGATCAACAGTTGGAATTTGTCCAGATATGTGCCCAGAGAAGGAAAGATTGTTTCGTGAAATTAAACATCAAGTAATTTCAAATTATTTTATTTAATAGTTTCTTTTAATAGTGAATGTATTTTTGATAGGTGGCTTGGTATGAGCAAGATAATGATAAGAATATGAATCATAACAGAGCAGTGAAACAGTATTCTAGAAGTTCTGCAGACCAAGAAGCTCCTTTAGCTCACGAATTGAGACCTGTAACTGTACTTCAAATGACTATGGGTTACCTACTACATAATATCATTGATCTCTGTGATACAGATGAGGTAAATGAGTACCTAAATAAAATAACTAATTTGTTAATTTTTGTTTGTTTTCAGGTACATATTGGGGAATGGTATTACTTTCTTTGGGATCGTACCAGAGGTATACGAAAAGATATCACACAACAAGAATTATGCAGCCAAGGAGCTGTTGAGTTAGTTGAACAATGTGCAAGATTTCATATTCATTGTTCTGCAAGGCTTGTAGCAGAGGATCCATCAGTTTTTGATCAAAAAATTAACACTGAAAATTTAACAAAGTGTCTACAAACTTTGAAATACATGTACCACGATTTGTTGCTCAAAGGGGAAAGTTGTGAAAATGAGGCAGAATTTAGAGCTTATATAATATTACTTAATTTAAATGATGGGAACTTTATGTGGGAGGTAAGAAATGAATATACCTAACAGAAGAACAGAATGACAATTATTTTTTTTAGGTTCAGCAGTTACGCCCAGAAATTCAGAAATCTAGAGAAGTGAGATTTGCTCTTCAAGTACATTCTGCTATAGATAAAAATAATTATGTGCAGTTTTTTAAATTAGTTCACTTAACAACATACTTAAATGCATGTATTTTAATGAGATATTTTGTTCAAGTTCGTATCATGGCTCTAAAAACTCTCTTAAAATGTTACATACCAAGAGCGTCCAAGACAGCTTATCCATTGGTTGAACTTCAATCTATTTTAGCCTTTGATGATATAGAGTTGACATCAGATTTTTTACAGTATTATGGACTAAACATAAATGAAGAATGCACTCGAGTAATTTTGGATAAGAACAATTTTTTTTCACCAGAATTTCCATATATTCTAGATAGGTCCACGATTGTAGAAGATAAAAGAACATTTTCTATTGGAAGATTAATATGTGGAGCAGATTTACCACCAAAATCTTACTTAATTCATAAAGTGCACAACAGCTTTGATAACAAAGGCTATTTAATCAACAAAGATATTGTAGATGAATTAGATTTAGAAAAAGTTAAACTTAAATTACTTGAAGAACTTAACAAATCTAAAGTAGAAACAATTGACACTGGAATAAAAGAGTTAAAAAATACATCATTTACATTTGGTCAAAAAGAGAAAGTCAATCAAATTGTTTTTACTGAAAAAGAACAAATTACTAATCCTTTTGCTTTAACCACTAAGCAATCTGGTAGTATTTTTGCTACAAAAGAAATTGCTCCATTTGAAACAAGAAGTATTTTTTCTTCTCCTAAGTTTACATTTCAATCACCAGCTCAATCTCATAGTACCTCCGGAGATCAGCCTGATTTTGTTTCTAAAAATAAAGATATATTTCCTGCTATTCCTAAGCCAATTGAAGATAAAAAGGGAGGCTTTGCATTTGACCTAATTCAACCTATTGTTACTACTAACAATACTGAATCACCTAAATTTCCTATAACGTCTATTGTGTCAAAATTACCACAAATAGAAAAAGATTTAGAAAAGAAAATGAGACATGCAGAAATACAGAAAAGAGTTGAAGAAGAGAAACTAAAATTGATAGAACAGAAGAAGGTGGAATTAAAAACACAGGAGGAGCAAAATAAAATACTAGCAGCAAAATTAGAAGAAGAAAGGAGGCAGAAGGAATTCAAGAAAAAAAGACAAGAAGTACTATTACAAAAAAGGTTAGAAGAAATGCGGAACGAAGAGGAACAACTAAAAGTAAAAAAAATTAATAATACCGTAAAAAATGTTTTAAATTCTTTGGTAGACCAAGTAGAAAATAAAATTCGAGAAGAAAAATTGTACGAAATTAATGAAAAAATACAAAGAAGAAAACTAATAAAAATTATAGCAAAATGGAGATTTAATGTCTCAAAGAATAAAAGGAAGAGAAAAGCTATAGATTGTAGTCCTATCTGGATTAATAAAAAAACTCTAGAGCAATCAGCGAAAGAATTACACACTTCTTCCCAAAAATTAACCTTAAATTTAATGAAAAGATATAAATATGGCAAATCTCTAGATATTGGACAGTTACTGGATGAACAAATTGAAATTGTCAATATTTACCAATTAACATACTCCACATTAAAAAACAGGACATTCGAATTATTAGTTAATAAACCAAAAAATATTTTTTGGAAAGTACTTATTAGCCTACCAGATAAAAGTGAGTTAGTAAATGGTTTAAATAGAATACAGGAAACAATGGACAGTGCTTTTCCATGGAAAAAAATTAATGAACAAATGTTGTATTTAGAACACATTAAACCTAATGCATTAGAATCTGTTATCTATTGTGTAGAAAAACAACAGGGTTATAATGTAAAACACTTTGATTCAAATGGCATTATTTTCATAGCTAAAAATTTCAATGCCAATCTTCAAAGAAGAATTTTTGAAAACCTTAAAGGTTTTGGCGTTTACACGAAAATACCAATTGTTATAATTCTTCAGGAATATAACCAAAAAGATTGCAAATTGCAAGAGTTAATCAAAGAAAATATAGTTTCCAATTATATTATACTCATCGAAAATGTTTCTGGAGTTAAATTATTAAGCTTAGTGGAACAAGGTTTAGTATTTTTAGCAAAACATATTGAAAGAGGTCCTTACTTAGAATTGGACACTTTGAAATCGTTTATGACAAAATATCTATGTTCAGAAATTTGGAAACGAGCCAACAGTTTTGCAAAATGGAATTCAGACTATAAAAAATGTCTTCAAAATCCGAACATAGTTTTAAGTTTATATAATGAAGGTTTGAATAAACTTAATTCGATAATCTTAAATGGATCTAATAAGGAATATGCGGTATTTCCTGAAGAGTTTAAAAAATATTTGAATAGTGAAACTCCTGATTTTCTCCCTTGTTCTTATAGTTACTTCCCAAACTTCTGGAACTCTAAGAGCTATTTAAATAAATTGGAGGATATTTTAAAAACATTTAATTTACCTTATTGGAATGATGTTTGGCCACCTATTAATCAAAATGAATTAGAAATAAGTGTGTTTAAATATTGTTCAAAAATAACTAAAGAACCTGAAAAACTTTTTTATAAAGCCATGAGCATATTTTTACGAAATATAGACCCTTCTATTAATTTTAAAAATATTCAGTATATTTTATGGACTGACATTGTTGAACTGTTTGGATTAGAAAAATTATCTAATGAAAACCTTAATCTATCTGGCATATTTAATTCTCAAACTATTTTTAAGGAATACTTTGTAGTTTATGACTTAAACATACTTAACAAATATCGATTTTCGGATTGGTTTTACATATATAATCCAATTATAAAAAAATTCCTTGCAAAAGAGCTCGAAAAAAATCCAATCAAAGAAGTTAAAAAAGCGAAGGAGGAAGATATAACTCAGAATTTTAAACTGACTGATGATTTTATTGCTTCAATTAGAAATAATTATTTGTTGAATAAACCTGATAAATCAGGCATGTTAAAAGAGCTCAGTCAATTGAAGGAATCGATTAAGGATTTAACTACTGCAGTGGCTATTCATAAAAAAATTTCTTCCACGTTAGAAGTAAGTTTGAGTACAGCTATTGCAGAAAAATAGTGTCAATTCTATAAATATTCATAACACTAATCTCGAAGTAAATAATTTTTGGCTAAAATCGTTTGAATCGCCTCTGTATGATACACGTTCTTGATTGTAGTAAAAATTAATAGCTTCTGAACTTTATTATTAATCTAAGATCCAAAGTAAGGTCGATTTTCGCCCATCTGTTTAACAGATGAGAGTTATTTTTTTATTAAATAAAATGTTTATAAATATACCGCAAATACTGTCACTACTATTTTATTTCCTTAAAGTAAAAAAAAGTTACCCTATAAAGTATTCCCCAGATGCTTCGACTATGCCCAAAATTTAATCAGCTCACCGCAGGATGAATTAAAGTTTAACATTTAGTGTTTTTCTCTTTATCGGTTTTTGAGTAATATTTAAAATTTGCACTTTTCCTCAAATATCTCGAATGCGGTCAATTTTAGGGAAATCATGTATTGGGCCAAAATTATAGAGAATGACATCACAAGCAACTTTTATCATAATTCCTATACTATCCTTATCTGTATACAGAAAGGAAAGTAAAAAATAGCCGTGGCAGTATTTGTTTAGGCAACCCATTTGCGGTATATTTATGAATATATTTTATTTAAAAAAAAACTTTTATCCTTTAAACAAATGGGTGAAGGTCGACCTTACTTCGGATCTTGTACTATGTTTGAATGTTTTTATTGTAATTTAGCATTTTTAAGATAATAAAAAATTTGTTTTTCAAATTTATCATCTTTATTAAGACTGGTTTACCGCTTTTCTTACTACCAAAGTTAAGAAGTACCTCCTTAGTTCTGTAAAGATATTCGTTTTGACAATAGTTTTCTCTCTTGTTTGTCTGCCCCACTGAACTCCCCACCTAATAAAAAATGACGCAGCTCTGCGATGTTTAGCGGCAATACAACGCATGCACATTACGGATTTTTTGGAGAGACTCCATCGAAAATTACACATAATAATAATAATAATAATAATTACTCGTAGTCTTTATTAGAGGAAAAGAATATATACAGGATGGCCACTTTTTTAATGGGATTGCATTAGTAATTTCTAAACCATACTAGTTAGAAAGTCGGTTAAATGGATAAAAAGTTGCGTATCTCGAAGCATAATCTAGCAGTGGAAATTAATCGAAAATATCAGGCCCGGTTCTTGAGATATTTCGATAGAAGTAAATTCGATCTTTTCCGTTTTTTGGTTATCGTTCATTTATTTTCAGAACTACTAAAAAATATTTTAAATCTTTTTTATTTAATAGTAAATTTTCTTTGATTTGACATTTTCATATTTTGTATCCAATGTTTCGTATTCTCCGGACCACCCTCAACATTTTTTTTTTTAATATGGACCTGGATATTTTATAACATTATTTGAAATAACTTTTCATCCTGCATCCAGCAGTGTATTACACAATGGCATTCAATGACGGTTTTTGGGTAATCTGGACCGTAATCCAAATTTTATTGGTACGGATCTGTATTTAATTTATAAATAGTGTTAATTTTTTCAAAGTGTATAATACTTCGAACATAAAATGATTAATTAGGAAAAAATAAATGATAGTCAATAATTATTCAATTCATATTTACCAAATTTGAAGGCAAAATATCAGTGGTTTTTTTTGTTATTACTTTGAATAAACTTCGAGATGTAACTATTTATTTCAATTATTTTTCCGTCTAATTATCAACATTGATTATTTTATTACTGGCAACCAATTGATATGATTTTAAACTAGTATCATCTTACTTGTTATAAAATATAGTAGGCCGTGAAAACAATCCATATTACTAAAACTGTCACATTAATATTATATTGTTCTTTATTGCGTTACGAAAATTTCCCATTGTTTAAAAGTTTTTTGTGTGTTTCTTGGCACCTAGTCTTACTTCAATATGGTAAGATACACTGCAGAAAAAAAAACGAGAAAGGAGCCAGTCAACGATATTAATTAATTTCGAATAAATCCAGGAGTTGGGCCGAGGACTATTGCAGGTGAATGTAATTTATTAAAAAGTGCTGTTAATAAGATAGTCAAGAGACACAGATACCATGATTACAAATACCAAGCGGTACAAAAACTATATCGTAATGATCCTGAAAGAAGATTTAGATTTTGTAATTGATTAAAACAGAAGGTAAGAATTAATAACAACTTTGCACACAATATCATTTGGGGAGACAAAACAACATTTACAAATTCTGGTATGTTCAATCGAAGAAATAAACATTTTTATGCCACGGAAAATCATTTTCCCAATTCATTGTTCGGAACAAGAGGTCTAATGGCGTGGCCTGCCAGATCTCCAGATCTGAATCCATTAGATTTCTATTTGTGGGAACGTCTCAAAAATAAAGTGTATAATACACCGAATGCAACATTTGAGATTCTCCGCGAAAAGATTAAAGACGCATTGGAAGATATCCAAGAAGAAGAAATAAGCAATAGCATAAGAAATTTGAATATCAGAATCGCCAAGTGCATTGAAGAAAATGGCGGACATTTTGAACAATTACTCAATTAATTTTATTGATATTTTAAAATAATTTGAATATGACTTACAAAAACTGACTTTTTTTGTTATTATCAGTAATTGCGTTTTAACATTTCTACATTACTATTATTGTTGTTGATGAATTGTTTAATTTTCGGAGAATTACATACATTGGCTTTAGTTTTTTATCGAGAGGCATGAAATTATGTTAATTCAACTAAAGATGGCTGAAACCAAGCGTAAATTTAATAAAATATTACCTAAAAACCGTCATTGAATGCCATTGTGTAATACACTGCTGGATGCAGGATGAAAAGTTATTGCAAATACTGTTATAAAATATCCAGGTCCATATTTAAAAAAATAAGTTGAGGGTGGTCCGGAGAATACGAAACGTTGGATACAAAATATGAGAACGTCAAATCAAAGAAAATTTACTATCAAATAAAAAAAGATTTAAAATATTTTTTAATAGTTCTGAAAATAAATGAGCGATAACCAAAAAACCGAAAAGATTGAATTTACTTTTATCGAAATATCTCAAGAACCGGCCCTGGCATTTTAGATTAATTTCCACTGCTAGATTATGCTTCGAGATACGCAACTTTTTCTCCATTTAACCGACTTTCTAACTAGTATGGTTTGGAAATTACTAATACAATCCCATTAAAAAAGTGGCCACTCTGTATAAGTTTACAAAAAAAATTTTACATGGGAATATAAAAAAAATCTGATGTGTTCCAACCTTAGATATTCCAACACATGACTTTCCTATCTAGTTATTTTGTATAACCTATTCCAGCACCTCTATAAATGTTTAGAGGATAAACTAAATATATACATTTTCCACATACTTCTACCTCAAAACATTTTTCTATAGATATTCATTGAAAACGAAAATACTGAAAAATTTAACACTTTTCCTCCAATTTTTCCTTTACAGTTCATTTTATAAAAATCATGTAAAAACAAAAATTATAGAGATCGATATCGCAAACAACTTTTAGTTTAACAATTTTCTTAAAAATCAGAATTTTGCAAATTGTATCAAATTTCTTCGAATACGGACCATTTCAGGAAAATTTGACATAAAACAAAAATTATAGATAAAATTATAAGTAACTTTTATTAAAACAATTTTCTTCTCCAAACATAAATAACATAGATATTCCATAAAATATAAAAACGACCTCCCATAAAGTACCCCCCCCCCCAAATGTTTCGACTTTGTCCAAAATCTAATCATTTCACGTCAGGCCGAAATAATGCTTAAGTTTAAAATTTAATGTTTTTTCTCTTGTCCGTTTTTGAGTTTTCTTCAAAATTCGAAATTACACATTTTCTCAAATATCTCGAATACGGGCCATTTTAGAGAAATTATGTATAGGATAAAAATTAAAGAGAATTATATTACAAACAACTTTTATTTGAACAATTTTTATAAAAAAATATTTTTTTTACATTTTTTTACAAAAAATATTGATAAAAATATTGTAACTTTTATTTGAAGCATTTTCTTCTCCAAACGTAAATAACATATATTCCATAAAATATAAAAATGACCACCTATAAAGTACCCCCCAGATGTTCCGACTCTGCCCAAAATCTAATCAGTTCATTGGACGCCGGAATAAAGCTTAAGTTTAAAATTTGGTGTTTTTCTTTGTATCGGTTCATGAGTTATGGTGGATACAGACAGGACAGACACACACACACGCACACAACACACACACACACACCAGAATTTATTATATTTTGTAAAATTTCTCGAATACGGACCAAATTAGATATATTTTGAAAGTCTTTAAACTATTCATTATTTTTCTTCACTGTCTATCTATAACTAATGACCGCTACGTTGTTCCTCCACCAATATTTATATACAAATTTAAAGTTTTGGTGGATTCCAGAAAGCTCCTCCGCCAAAATAGAAACATCTCATATCTGGAATATACTAGAAACATTATCACGTTGTTTGATCTTAAGGGGTTTAATTATGTATGATAATCGGACAAGTTGAGCCTGAAAGGCCAAATAAGACAGAGCGGGACTTGTAGGATTAGAGCATGACTGAATAATGAAGTAGAATAATTCACTCCCACAAAGTTCTCTTCCTCGTTTACAAACTAAATCACCAAAAATGTTCAAACTTTTAGATCCTAAAAATCTACCTGACGTACATTGCGTAGTCAAAATGTTAAGAAAAGTGGTGGTGGAGTTTTAATGAATTTTAACACCAAGAAAATTGATTATAAATATTTTGAAAATTATAATGAATTAATTGATAGGTTACGGTTACTAATTGCTTCTCAATCAGCAGGAAATACAGGTCATAATAATGAAATTGTTGCAATTGTAGAAGAATTAAGAGAAGGTGGAATAATATCATAAATACAATAATAAAGAAATTCATTTCACAGTTTACATCATACCTCTCAACAAGTTTAATCAACATTTTCTTTCTTCCAATCTTTCTTGTTCTGAAGAACTGGTTGGAGCACCTTCTCAATCTGTACTATTTTACATATGTCAGCCTACTGAATATTATAGTACATGTGTAATTAATATATCCGAGGATCTTTTAATGCTTAGCAAAATAAAAGAAATTATATCTTAGAAAATGATACTAGTATATATGAAATAATAATATAATAATAATAATATTTATTCATACAATAATAAGTAGGATATAAACGCAGCTTGTGATATTTAAGTAATATTATAAACGAAAAAAAAAAGGTTCAAATACCTACAGAGATAAAAAAAATACTTTGGCACTCGGGGACTGCCGCGGTAAAGCTATTGCATAGCATTTTTTATCAACTTATGCAATTATAATTATTTATTTATTTTATTTATGCAGTATTTGTTTTTCTTTGATATTAATTCAAGTTTTTTCTTTGATATTAATTCAAGTTACACTTTTTGAGCGTGGTGACCGATAAGAAAACAACTTTTTTTCTTTTATTGAATAAATGAGAAGTTAATATTGTTTAAAATATTTTTATTATTTTACAATACATGTAGGTTACTCAGGAATTTTTATCATTGAAACTATAGGTTTATGATAACTGAAATAAGAAACATAAGTTTGAGACTTGATATCCTGTAAATATTTGGAAAATACCTCGTCAACGGTGGTCCCATATTTTGTTTTGGATTCTTGTGGATCATTATTCATTTTCAAATTCAATTTTTCCGAAATTGTGTCTAAAAGAGAGAATCAGTTATGAGCAGTTAGCAGCTAGTCTACACGCATACGTCTAGTCGCACGCACACAAACACCTTGTCGAAGTCCGCCGAACTGAAACTACGTTAGACGATGCACGGCTTTCAACGCCGCACCGTTGTGTTAGGTTTATTTTCGTTACGGAATTTCTTTTTCGATTTTTCCATTTTCTTTTATTGAATAAATGAGAAGTTAATATTGTTAAACGCCGCATAGCTGTGCCGGTCGGAGTGGGGATGTTAGGTTTATTTTCGTTACGGAATTTCTTGATTCGGTCGCCGCGCTCAAAGCCCGCGATAAAAGCTATATATATATATATATATATATATATATATATATATATATATATATATATATATATACAGGGTGTACCAATAAAAACTCCCAGGCCGGATATTTTGGTAATAGAGATATTTCAATTCTGTAAAAGCCGGTTCACAGAGCACTAAGAGAGCTTCAGTTTTAAGGCTGTATGTCACGATACTAAATTAAGTACTAAATTAATGCATTTTTTAAGTACTAAAAAAATTCACGTTGCAAACAGCAAATTTAGTACTAAATTTAGTACTAAAAAAAGTCATTAATTAATTAGATCTTGTTCTATTTTCTACTAAATTTAGTACTAAAAGTGCGCCGAAATGTTGCGCAGAAGTTTTTCATAGAAAAAGTTGACACGACGGTATTTTCTGTACCTTTTTATTTTTAATTAGCGACAATTTTACATTATCGCCTTGAATAAAGTTCGCTTGTTTGATTTTGTAGGTTTTATTGTGTTTTTTTCGTGGTTATTATGCTGTATTTGGTTGTTGTCAAGTCAACTAGTGTCAAATTGATAATAATAAAAGGTATTTTCCTTTGCATCGAAAGTGTAGCACTGAGCTACGTCACTTCTGAAAATATCGTTCCATCCATACAATTTGTATATATGGAACGATATTTTCAGAATTGGTGTAGCCCAGTGCTACACTTTCGATGCAAAGGGAAAGACCTACTTAGTGGGTCACTCAAAATAGTTTCATCCTGTTTTTCAGCATTCATCATTGGATTTTAAGAAATTGGTAAAAAAGGTCTATTTTTATTCTAATTTAAGGCCCAGTTCAACGCGTTGTCAATGACAAGTGACGGCGTATTTTTTATCACAAGAAATACAGCTCTGAACGATAATATTTTCAAAAACTGTTTTCATAAATGGGTTCAAAAAACTGTAAAGAATGATGGAAAGTCTATATGGTTTGTTTTACTTTTAATGCATAATATTTTAATAAGTGATATTTAACAAATATTTAAAAGTTATGGACTTTCCATCATTTCTTATAGTATTTAAAAGTTAAAACGCAAATATAATTTTTTTATTTTTGCCTAATTATTTCAGGATTCTTGTGATAAGATTTAAAAATGTAGGGCCCATAAGATGCTGCCATCTGAACAGACGGAACAGACACTAAGTAAATTCGAAAATTGCAACATCGCTCCCTATGCAGACGAATGTCAAATGGCTTAGCCCAATTTGACCATGTTTCTGGGTGAGGGGCGAGGTGGTGTGCGGGGAAAGGTTGCAAGTAAATAAATTATTCATAAATGCTATTAGAGAGATCGGGCAAGCACCAATACCGTGATACGCTAATTGCGTACGGAATTATTTGACATCTACGCAAGCGCATATCAAAATATTTACAGAATTACCCTATTACCGTTGTCGCAAAACGCTAATTCCGTAAGTTTGCGAAAGGGATTTATGAAATATAAGGGAAGCCGAATGTATCCGAATTTAATATCATCCATAGTGATATGCCGCTTGTCATTTGTCTTTTGAAACGATTTCCCAGTTTCTTGTTTCTGTTTGGCTTGAATTTGTTTGTTTTGGCGTCTATTGTGTTCTTAGTAGTTTTAAAATGTTATATAGTGACATTTTAAACATTTTTTTGTAATTGTAGTTTTTTAAAGTACATTGGGAAGAGGCAGAATATTGCTGAATCATTGTTAGGAGTGTTTTTTTGGGAATTTATTATTTTATTTGTTTATTTAAACCATGCGGTTCTTTATCATTTTCCAAAATAATATTTAGTATAGGCGAAAAAAGCTTAGACTCCAGCGCCTCTACCGGTCACTTTTTCGTCCTCCGCTGGGCCATTTATAGTAGTGATGGGCAGAATCGAATTCTTTTGAGAATCGAATCCTTTGCATTCGAATGGTTTCAAGAATCGAATACTTATCCGAGAACCGAGAACACAGACGAAAACGAGCTATTTATTTATGAACGCTCCTGGGTCTCGATCTCGATACTCGCAGTCTCGCACTCAGTGTTGTTCCTGGTTGTACAATTGTACAAAAAGTTGTACAATCAGTTATGCGGTTGTACTGTTGTACGCACTTTTGAAAAAAGACAGAAATGTTGTACAATTTGAAATTGCTAAATATTTATGTAAAATCGGGTATATAAAAGGTTTTCTTCGCTCAAAAAGTCTACGATTTGTTAAATAACATGCATTAAAATTAATAAAAAAAATAAAAGTTTAAATTTGGCGCCATTCGCGACCAATCAGTACACCGTTTTGCATCAAAAATATATTTTAAACTGGAAAAAAGAAGAATTTTAAGCATGGCCATAGTCTGTCAATAAAAAAGAAGAAGATTAATTAGTGGTTGTACAATCGAAAGTAAAAGTGTACAATTTTGACACTGAAAGTTGTACAATTCAAAAATCCCTAGGAACAACACTGCTCGCACTGATCCTGAACATATCCATCCTCTATCCTCTCGTATATTGATCAAAGTCTCGATCGATGGAGTGGGGGCTATGATCGTATATTCGTATGAACCTTATATTATTTAATCTAAGGCACAAACAACGAGCTTACAGCGAGAACCGAGATAAATTCGAATTAAACACAAGAATTGTTTCCAAATTCACTAGAGTGATTCGAGACATTCGAGAACTCAAGTATTCGAATACTTGGTACTTAGTTCTCGAGACCATTCGAGAACTTTCAAGAATCGAATACTTTCGATTCTTAGCATTCGAATGGCCCCATCACTAATTTATAGTTTGTTTACATTTGTTTTCATATGACATGCCATAGGTTTTTCGTAAGATTAGGTGTTGAATTTTTCGTTTTTAAAGTGTGTAAAGGATTTTGTTAGTGTTAGTGCTGGTTATATATGTATTAATTAAACATTTTTATAGATAGTGGCAGTGTATTTATTTAGCAAAAGTATGTTTACCTTATATTACATTAATCCATAACCTAAATACATAATACTATTTTATCTTCCAAAGGTAACTTCCTAGACGGTACTGCATTAAATTTTAATCTATGTAATTTAGAGCTGTCCCCTACAAACAAAAACTATTAATACGGAAACACAAAAAACGACTAAATACTAACCTCTATAAAAATAATCGTTTTCAGAGAAATGCAATGAACATACTCTCATGTACGGACTCACAGGCTTTCCAATTTTTAATTTTCTTATCCATTCCTCCCTCCGATCAACAGCTTCTCGTTTCCCTAATTTTGTTTCTACCAAAACACGTTGTCCTTTTTTGGGAAATGTATGAAAACTAAGTTCTTTATTTAGTTTTACACAAGAGGAACACATGGGAACACAACAGTGATGGTTCATTTTGATAAAATAAACAATAATTTTATCAATTAAACGTCTTTAAAACACCATATACAAACAGAAACCGTAAGATTAACCTATATTATGCTTGAATCACATGAGTAAACAAAACATTAATGGCCCACTGGAAGGTTTCAAATTAAAACTGTAGGTGGCGTATCGCTTATTTTGTCAAGCCTATTCGCTCCATGCGAAGTCATGGTAGGGGAAGCCAAAACGATACCAGCGCTAGCTGCGGATAATTCGTGCATTTTAGGGCGATATTTTGTAATTTTGGCATATCAAATACACGTATACATTTTACTTTTTTTCCAAAAAAGTATGTAAAAACAATACAATAAGCAAAACCGGAGTTGCTGTGTTGAAAATTGTAAAAATACTACCAAAAAAACAGTGTAAATTATAAAAATGTTCAGTAGCAAAGAGGAAATTGAATCAAAGAAATAAATGGATAGGTGTACAATAAGAAGAAAAATTACCTTTATTTTTGTAGTAATAACAGTAATACTGGAAATAGTAGACATCAGAAACTTGAGAGGTTTTAAATAAACAATAAATTATCATATTACGATTTTCTTCAACATCCCTTTATTCCTAGAATTCAAGATTTGTACCTCTGATTATTGTGTGTGGCTGGATGCAATTTTGTGACTTACTGATATAAACCAGTTTTAATTATTCATTCTATGTTTTCTTTTGAACAAAAATGAAAATATAAATAACAATCCTTCTGTTTATATTTTAACTTCACGCTAAATTGTATTTTTTTATTTTGACAGATTAGGTTAATCCTTCAAAGACTACTCATTAGATTTAGATTTAGGCAACTTCTTATACATTTTCCCGTAAATACTGTTGCCTGTCTATATTTTATTACCGATTTTTATTGATTATACCTAATTTTTTTTAATTTAAGCGATAAAAATATATAATAATAATAAATTAATGTTTTACTTGTTTTACAAATCCATATAGTTTTATTAAAACTAACATATATACTTTTAAATTACGAAAATTGTATTTGTCAGTATACACAGAAATAGTACATTAGTACCTAAAATAAATTGGCGCTGCTGTCACGCACGGAGCGAATAATGAACTCTATATCATCATCCGCCTCTGCCAATATTGCTAATTCTAAAAAAAATAATCCACACAAATATATAAATCTAAACTACGATTGCCACGATCTAAACAAATCAAAATGAAATAATAGAAACAAAGAACAAAAAGTGTCACGTCAATGCTCTCAAAACAATGGTCAAATCGAAAATACCCGAAAATATAACGTTAAACCTAAAATAAATTTAGTCTGCCCGAACTCTCTACAAAATCACGTTTGCGTGCATTCGGTATTTCGAAAATAACGTAGTTGGTAATTAGCGTAAGGACCCTATTGGTGCTTGCCTCCGAGCAATTACCACATACTTAAATAGGTATACGGCGTAAAACCCTCTGCGCATCTTTACTGAGTGTTTAATAAAAGAAGATAGAAATGACCGCCATTTTTATATAAACAAACTGAAACTTATGCAACCAATTTATCTTTCCATCTGTCAAAAGTGTGAATTTGGTTAAATTTTTTTGTGTTATTTTAGAATTTTGATTGTGGATATTATTTTCTAAGTGTATAAACGTTTTATTTATTTTAACATTTGTGAATAGACTTTAATCCCAGTATAAGTTCTCTATACTGGGCTTTATTCAAGATGTCTTGTCTTGAAAGATCTTGCAAGAACATAAGAAAACTGTTGCCAATAGATTCAAATGTTACATTCCACAAGTAAGTAATAAGATTTAGCAAAAATAAAGGATATGAAAGAAGTGCCTTTATATTATTTTAGGGTTCCAAAACAAGCAGATCGTTCCTTATTGTGGTTATCTGCCATATAGAGATTGGACAAAATTTCTTTTAAGTTGTTAGTACAATTCACTGCAGAATCAATAAGGACGACCCATTCACTAAAAATTTGTAGCTTTTAGAAATTATACAAGAAGAAAGTAAATTGTTTAAAATAAAACAAATATGCAACCATCAATTTAATTTTAAAGTATCCTGGAAATTTTAATATTTGTAACTTCCTCTACTGTACTTTTGTCATTTAAAATTAGTATTTAGGTATTTAATCTATTATTTGTCGGCCTATTATTTATCAGCCTAACATGTATTTTTAAACATTAAAATATTTTTTTTGTTGTAGAATAAAAATTTAATTCAGATATAATATTTTATTATTTCTTTTAAAAAATCTGTACAAAATGATGTATTTAAAAGTGAAAAGACCTAGACATCTGCAACCAAGTTTTCATATTGCTGTATTTTTGGTCACCTATGTACTAGTAATCTTGTATAAAAATGGCCGCCCCTTTGTTAAACAGGTCGGACGTCTCTCTTGCTCCGTATACCTATTATAAGTATGTGGCAATTACTACTAGAGGGAGTCTTCCCCCCTTCCCCGCGCTAAATTTTGTTAGCAACATCTACTCCCCCCGAGGGGGAAAATACCTCTTCTGTAATTGGCTTATTTAATCAGCGTTGCCAAGTTTGACAGCGCCAGAAGTGTTCTGTGAGCGCCAGTTCTGACACTTTCTGACACATGTCAATTTCTTATTTGTATTTTACGGAAAATATTATTATTTATAACGTTGTAAGGGTTGTAAATGTATATTTAAGATTTGTTATCTCTAATAATATGGTAAAAACATGCGTTATGTGTAAAAGGCCTGTTGAAAATGCTTCTTCAAGATAATATCATAAGTAAGTACAGACACAACCTAATTATCAGAGGCGGTGCATTAGGCAATCACCTTTAATTTGCAATTAAACTTTCTTATTTGCTTATCGAAAAATTAAAATTAAGAACAAGTAAACTCCAGCTAAGTTCGTTTTCATCCGTCTGTCTCATAATGATTATAGTAAAGGTTAATTACTTATTATTTTAATATCATATCTTTGTAAAGTTTATTGTTATTTTTTTAGGTTTCCTTTTCTTGATATGAGAAAGAAATACATGGTTCCAAAATATAGGAATTCAACAAGTGACCACCTGAATAACTTTTTATGCTAATGAACATTTTTATTATAGACCTCAGGGGAGGAAAATATTAAAGAAAAATGCAATTTCGACTAAAGAAGTATAATAATCAATCCTGTCACTACTTCTACACTATATTCATCTGCTACTAAAATACTAAAACAGCAAGTAAGTTTATTTCAAAAAGAATGTTTAAGGAAAAAGGCATAGCTATTTTTTTGTTGACACTTTTTTTAAATAATCTAAAAGACTAATTTTGTGTATTGTTTAAATTGTCATTTTTTGTACTTAATTTGTTTTAGGTTTAAACAAAATGAACTTCTAAGATATGCATGGAATATCCCAAAAGAGCTAAGGAAGGTTTTAAAATTCTTAAGAAAACTATTCAGAGACAAAAACATAAAATAGTCTTCCTGTCCAAAATATAAATAGGTATAAATATTTAGATATGAGTGATTTTTTATTCTATAAATAGAACATAATTTGCTTCTAAATCACTACCTAATGAACTATATTATATAGTACAATACTAAACAAGAATATCACATTATTCATGTTTTTTTTAATTTCCTTAAAAAACGTCCCAAAAAAATGTGAATATTTATTATTGGAGTTTACATCGTTATGCTAAAACAATACTAGAACAACTTAAATAATGTGGATTTTGACTATTTTGAGTTATGCAGATCATTATGATCTAAAAAAATGTTTGTATGGTACTATAGTCAGGCATAAAAACATTCATTTATTTAAGTTACAATATACATTTTATTTAGTTTTTAAGTTAAAACCTATTAGGACATCCTAAAATGACTTTTTTCGTTTGATATGAGATTAATTATTCTACATTTTTGTTGGTGAAATAGGATATATTAAGATGTCTTACTGTTTTCTCTGATTATATTAAAAGTTAGAACAATATACAAAGACTGTTATAACAAAAAAGAGATATACCTTTACTTAAACACAAAATTAGTCAGTTCAATTGTACAATAATTTAAAGCATAAATCCAGAAAACTTTAAAAATGTGTTTTTACTATAACAAGGACATAATTATTAAAAAAACTTGGCACATTAACTTTGACGATAGGTTTTTATAATATATATCATACAAATCACAACGAACTACACAAAACGACATTATTAATAATTTAGCAATAAAAAAGTTAAGTACAATGATGACATTAAAAGTTGAGTTTCTCGAAATACTTTTTTTAAATTGTCTCAGTACCTACCTAGTATTTTTCTAGCACAATGATATTATATGAATGTGCATTATGTGATATCTTATATTTTAGGAATAAAATAATATATTTTTTGCAGGTTTCTGTTAACAACGATTCTAAGAACTTTTGAATATATTATTAAAACGGCCTTTGCAAATTTAATTCTCAATTAAGAGCTTTTGATCTAACATTAAATTTTTGTTCTCCATTAGGTTACAGCTTCCTAAGAAGAAAGTTTAACAAGACTTACCAGACTCAAAATATCAAAATTTTACCAATCAATTGATGGTTCTACTAGTTTCCATAGGAAAATTCTCCTCGAAACTACTAAAAGAAAAGTGGCAGAGGCAACCGATGAAGGCAAAAAAGTCTTTTGCAAAACAAAAACTAGAAATTTGTTTAAGAATCTAATTATTGTTTGAAGTTTTACCATTAATAATTTTTGATAACGATTTAAGATTATGAAGTTTTATTATGTATTTTACTCTTTGATAACCTATGTTTAAATTTTTATTAGGACCAAAATAAATTATAATTTTCATTTCAACTACAAAAACCCTCATAATATTAAAAATAAAAGAAAAAACGTTAGATTAGTTATGTTCAGGAATAAACTCTTTAAACATATATCTACTTAAAATGTGTTACTTTAAGAATGTATGTTATTAACTTTCCATTTGTACTTGTATTAATTTATTTAATTTCATTATCTGTTGTATTTTCAAATTGATTTTGATATTAATCTTATCTATTTATATATTTCTTATATTCCCATATATGTTTTTTGTCATTGAAACAACCGTTTATTAGCTTATTAAATATAATGAATTCATATTGTTTTATTAAATGCTTGTATGAATGATTACTTTTATTTCCTTTTAAAAATGAATTTCGAAGATAAAGCCGAAACGGTGCCAGTGAGAGAGAACAAAAAATTAGACGAAAGTGACGATATTTACTGGAGCTTTCATCTACACCTGAGCCAGCAAGATTCGTCTTCCCTTCATCCTTACATTCTCCAGATTTACAGAGAAAATGCCGTCCTCTTTAACATATCTAGACCTTCTTTGACGGGGGCTATACCACTACATTATCAGCTTTATTTGTTATCCCGAGCAATTTAAATGCATTCGTAATTGCTCATTCTCATCTCTTGTAGATTCCGTACTCAGTTTTCTTATTTTTAGTTACGTTTGCACTGCTCTTTTATTTTCACAGCTTTAATTCTATAATGCCGAAACGCTACAATATGGATCCATTTTTGTGGTTTATACTATTTAATGTTATTCGTAAGTGACCAACCTATTATAATAATTAAAGATTATTGTATACAGGCCTGAAGATGTTTCTGTAGGGCCGAAACTAGTCGCTACTGTATTTATTTATAATAAAATTGATTTTAAGGTTTTATTCTTCAATTGAAAAAATTAGACCGTTACAGTGATTTTGTTTCATTTCCTGCATTAGACACATATAAGACGGTATTCTTTTTAAATATAGTAAAATTAGCAAATTTTTTAGTTTTTTTTTACAATTAAAACGTTTGGACAATGTGTTTTTATAGATAAATGATACGCCACTGAACAAGAAGGATGTTTACCTTCCCCCTTGTGCCCGCTTCCTCACTTCCTCTACAGATGTTGCTAACACAACAATCGCCTACAAACTCGTTTTCACGCTCCCTCTATTAGTAATTGCTCGGAGGTGCTTGCCCGATCTCAGACGACACTAAAAACCACAAAGCACATAGAGGTTCCACGTGAATGACCAAGGTCAAAACCGACAACTGACATTTTTTATGCTATTTGCTCCAAACTCTAGATGGGGCTACTGATGAAATTATGATTTCTTACTCCATTTTTAAGCCTTATGGGAGAAAAACTTAACCAAAGACTCCAAAGATGTGACGTGTATTTATTTAGGCCGTGACTAGCCACACGTTAACCTGCCGCGAGTGCCTCAATCCTGAAAAATTAGCCACACGTAAACGTCACTCATGACGTCATGGTTTGTTTACTTCTCGATACATAATACATAACCTTACTATTCAATTACCGTTTATGTGCTGATATCGTTTGTTGCAGAATTTTACATAATATCTTGATTTATTTGTAAAATATGTTCACAATAACGATGATTGCAAGTAGAAATTGCCAAACCTCAAACGGAGGTAAATTGTAAATTACCTTCTACAATTTATATTCAAAACATTGCAACAGGCTTTCCATTAGTAAAATTTCGAACTTTTTACTCATCTAAATTAAAATATGGATCGAACGGGCTGAAGAACAAGGAATATTTTGCATGCATGGGCATGAACTCAGGATATAAGATTTCTGAATGCACATGATCACCAACATTTGTAAAAAAAGTGTTACATAAATTAACAATATTTTTACCATAAGTGTTTTTTCTTTGTTTCTGCAAGATTTAGAGGTATTTTTATTTATATATTTTATTTTGAAAGTACCTATTTTTCTTTGCTTCTTTAATAAAAGTCTTGTTAATTTAGTTCTATATTTTATAAATTTATTTTTTCATTACAAGTTTTTTTGTATTTTAATGTAAAGCTCCCCTTTTTAATTAATAGATTCCATGAGCCCATAATACAAAGTATTCTTTGTTTTATCTTTATTGTACTAGTATTGTTCTGGACTAATTTTATTTTAATATCTACCTATATACCTTTTCAAGATTTTTTTTAGAAAAATTCAACTTTAAAAAATGGTTTATGATAAACAATAATTTGTTAATTTTAAAGAATGTAGCTACATTTTTTACTTTCCTTTATTAAGTAAGAAAAGTATAAGAATTGTGATTTTTTTTTCAGCTTCGAGTTTTCGATTGACCTTTGTTTTTGGGGTCCCTTGAATCAGTTTTTCCCATTTTTGCAATGATGTCTGTGTGTCTTTATCCACAATAACTTAAGAGTAGATAAAGAGAACTTGATTTAATCCATCTTGGGGAGAGCTGACTAGATTTTGAGCATAGTCTGAGCATTGGAGATACTTTATAGTGGTAATTTTTCTACGTTAAGGTATACTTGTTATTTATGATTATAGAAAAAAATTCTTTCAATAAAAGTTGTTTGTGATGTCATTTTCTATAATGTTTTCATTATATTATAGTTTCTCTAAAATATATTGTAATAAATAAATATGAAAAAATTGCTAAATTTGAATTTTTAAGTATTTTCATTGGCAATGAAAATATCTTTTAATTCATATTCTGAACAGTTTTTGATTAGATCAACCGTACTCAAAATATTTTTAATAACTTTACAGGAAAGTCATGTGTTGGGCACATCATATTTTTTGTCTTATCTCAAAGATTAGTAACTGGTAAGATAGGACAACCTGCACATTTACTTGAAAGGTTTAACATTAACCTAGTTTGAAGTGTAAATACAATAATAGGTTTGATGTCGGGCTTTATAGAAACATTTACACAATAAGCCTCTAAAATCAGTACCTACTTATTTTGTTAACGTTAAGTTGCCAAATCATCGAAAGTAAAAACCAAACCGACTGTTTATCAGAGAAGTCTGTAGGACTGGCAAGATTGTAGATGATTACTAATAATTTCAATCAATCCGAATCATGGACTAGAATCTGCAGGGCTACATTTACATTATATTAATCTTTTCTGAATGTGCTATCTTAGCATTATTAATATTTACTTATCTTTTATTCTAAACCTAGAAGGTTGAGATAAATATATACCTTCAGTTATCTTTGTTTCCTTCTATTATTTCATTACAAATCTGAAATATGAGCTAACTGGATAAATCTATAAAATTAAGTTGTTATCTTCATCACAAGTAGAACAAAAAAGGTAAAATAAGTACCCGAGATAAAATTTGGAATAGTCAGCTGAGACTGAGATGCACTGCAAACTAAACTATTCGTAAAAAATCAGCTTTGCCTCAACCAATAATCAAAGTAAAAACTTAGTATGGGATAAAATTTTAAATTATTCAATTTAAAAATTTTGAGCATTAGTATTTGAATGATCTCCTTTTAATATGTATGTGAGTTGAGATTTTTCTACTACTGTGGCAGGTATATTTTAAAAAACCAGTACATAACAAGTAATTTTAAAATCAAATCACCATAGATTGTAAATGACTAGGAGAATCAACAGTGATTTGTTTGTAATTTTTGTAAATGAGATTAATAAAATATTAATATTACATTGAACAGATATTTTCCAATATTTCGTATTTGTAAATAGGGCATTTGGTTTAATACAGCTTACTTACATCAGGAGTTTATTATGTGTTAACAAAAAGAAAACAATATACCTATCTCAAGAGCTAGAAACTATGTTATTGTGTATTATTGGAGAAGGTTGTCTTATTCTTTCTTTTCTTTAAAATATGTAATTTCACAATTTAATTCGAATTCTATATCGTTTATTATGCTCATTAGTAGACCTCTTCCAAAACAAAATAAGTAAAAATTGATTGATTACCTAACCTTAAAGACAACTGTCATACTGCGAATTTTCCGTGACGTCACATCCATGACGTCACTACCATGATTTTTAACGTGTGGCTAGCCACGGCGATTTATTTATGTTCTTGGTTAGTTTCATTTTTCCGTCTGATTTTAGTGATTTTTTGTTGGCTTTGGCTTTTGGTTTCTGTTTATAGTTTTGTCTTAGTTATTTGCAAAATTGTGATGTTTCGCTTTTTTATTTCCTACTGTGTTTTGCAATAATTTTGGTGCTACGTTGAAAACTTCGAGAAAAACTTCATTGATTCACCATATATTCACCATGCATCTGCATCATAAAAAGATAAACGGGGACAACAACTAATTGATAATCAATTTATCACTGGACTAGATTCCGAAATCATTTTTCACATAAGAGAGTAATACCACCATCTGTATTTGGAAGGAAAATACCTATTTATCATTGAATGAATAGTTAAAAGGATTCACCTTTTAATACAATACCTATATTACATTTGTCCTCAGTTAAAAAGACATTTATAAAATTAGGCATTCCAAACAAATGAATTACCAGTGGGCAGGTTTGGTATATCTAAGGGTGGCGACATATGGTGTATTCTATCTACTTTACGTAAAATCATGAATAATGGATTACATTTAAATATTTTATGTCAAACACAATAAAAATAATATTTAAAAAACCCACCTATACATTTCTTCATAAATTGGCAGGCTTGGCGAGTACTACTTCGAATAAAAATAGCGTCCAAGTTGCAAGATTATGTCGCTACCCCCTTAGATATACAAGAATTTCCCACTGGCACCTATTGTTTGACAGGTCGTTGGAATGCCTAATATATAACTTTAGTGTTAATAAAATGTAATATCCTAGTCTCTACTTCACATTTAAATTATTGATAGGGACCGTGCGTCATGACTTTAACGCTAACTGGTGACAAAAATTTGAACTTTATGGGGGATATTTATTAATATTTTATACGGCATTTATTGTTTAATAATTATTAATTAAATAAAGTCGAATTATTTACGTAATATCATTATCGAAAAAACTTGTTGCATCCGTGGATGTACGAACACATTACTTTGGAAACCTGGATTTCATTCGATAGTAAAGAAATTTTATGAATTTCCACAGAGCAGAATTAGTGTCTCACATCCAATGATATACATAATTATATAGATTGCTTATCCATATGTAAATCAGACAACGAAAAACGTATTTCACTGGGCAAAGTTTTTTTTATCTAGCTTGTATCAATTTTGAGCACTTAGTTGTAAAGAAATCATTTACAGAACCAGTTTAGAAATTAGAATCTTTAGTGTTTTCTTGTCATTAAGATTTTTACATTAGCATTTTATATAAATATAAGTTTACAGATAATTAATGGTTTATTCTGTTGATTAAAACTAATGTAGAACGTTACTATGAAATAAGTATGTCCAATTTGACAAAAATATCATAGCCTTCTTTACAATTTATTAACTATTTCTCATTTATTACTAAAATAAACAAATCATAAATAATACATTGCAAGTGCTGTCAGAAGAGATTGCAACAAACTTATTAAATATTAAAAATCCAGTGATTTTTGTAAATTTTTTTAGTGACATTACCATTAAAAATTATTCAGAATAATCCAATTACAACTCTTACCAAAGTTGTTTATATCTCATATCAAAGTTGTTTACATTTTCTTTTCGAAATTGTATTACATATTGCAATTATGTATTATATGTAGTGTTATTTCTGAAATGAGAGTAGTCTAAAGTTATTTATATCTACCTGTTTTAAAATTTGTTTAGATCTCTTAATATTATTTAACTACATGGAAACTCAACTGTCCAAATACATAATAACGTGTCTTGAAGTAAAACTTTAATTATTTTCTTTTTCTAAAGATTAAAATGCTGAAATTTTATATTAAAACACATTTGGGCTAGAACGGCTCTATTTAGTGAGCACTAGGAAAGGTACATTGCAACCCGCTTTTCGTAATTTTTTATAGATGGGTGAGCAATCTATAATATGTATATCACTGGGCGTCTCATAAACGTCAGTGGATAAATGACATTTCGTCTAACATAAAGCTAAAAAGAATTATTATTATTCCCAATCTTTTTTATTAATTTACATTTTTTAAATGTTATTGTAATACTTTTAAATTCAGTGTTACTAAATACCGATATTTTGACATTGGATACACTTGTTTGAGGTACAACTTTACAATTTATTGTCACTTTGTCATTTAAATGTTTTTGCTTAAAATGTATATGCATGTCCAGATTTTAATAATGTTTCACATTTTATATCATTTTGACCATGTACTCGATTGTTTGGTACGGACCGGTATCTATATTTAACTATATTTAATATTTTAAAAAATATCCTTTATTAGTTACTTGCAATGTTTACCCCATTTAATTCTAAAATTAAACACTAGAGAGGGCTAACTTCGGCAGTAGTGCTGCCTCTATATTTCACGCACGGTCCCTATAGGTATTTTAAAGATTTGAGATTATATATCTATTTGCTCCAAGTAAGTATTCCTTAAATATGTATTATTATTTGTATTTATTTTTATCTAATAATATTTATTTAAGTTATTAATAAACATATATGTTTTATTATTTATTGATATATCTTATATTTATTTAATAAAAATATGCAGAACCAACTCTCCACATTAGACCCCTTATAACAAATTAATTCTTCAAATTTGGTATAATCGACCTAAATTATTTTGTAAAATAAAAGTTTCGAACTTACTAGTTCCATACTTTATTTTATAAAATAATTTATGTGGAAATCATTTAAAATTTAATTTGAAACTACTACCCACTCCTAAAAATTACAATTTGAATTTACCGCCATCTGTCAATTGTCATTTTAGTTCCAGCTCCAAACACAAGGTGGCGCTAATTTGGTTTAAAAGTTTAACATTGGCGTGGTGTCTCTAGAAGATACATGCTTTGTGCTAAAAACCGCGTAAACCTCGGAAGCGCTCGGAACTTTGCGAAGTTACTCGGTAAATAGCCGCAAATAGCCGTTATCGCGGGAGCAGCGACCGCAGCGACTTTGAATTTGACTAGAGGGCACAGAGGGAAAAAGAAAAAATCAATAACTAACCCCACTTTACCAGTCTTTTGTCTTTGATCGCTGCGAAAGCTGGTTATTTTTGTGACGATTTTTTATTTATTTATTTAGCGAAAAATATTAAGTATGCAAACTCAAGGTTTTGATAACAAAATGTGTACTTTCTGCAATTTGGAGTTTTCAAATATTCACAACCAGCAAGAGGTTTCCCATGCTAAGAAATCACATATTATTTGCCCATTGTGTTTTGGAAATGAGTTAGTTTGTGTAACTTTTAATAAACTGTTATAGATTTAATGCTGGTATAAATACAAATATGGTACTAGAAAGTTAAAACAATTTTAGTTAACACAAAATCAGCTGAAGCGAAAAACAAATCTAAGAAATTGAAAATTTGGTTGATGGTAAAATGTGGCAAAGGATTCTGAAGGTTTGCTAATTTTAACCAACATATCCACTTCATTTTAATATCTAATATTTTATTATATAATCATTTGTTTTTTATAGATGGAAATACCACATTCATATATTTACCAGAAGAGGATATGATTAAAGCACATCTTACAAAAACAATGTTTGAAGTATAAGAGGTTGTAAGTTTGGGAATTTCAGGTAAAGCCTTCTACAGGTGATAATTTTTACAAAATATTTTATAATGAATTATGTTCGACGGAACGCAGAACTTCATATTGTAGAATATGTAAGGAATGTGTTCATCGCTTTAAAAGTAACTGTATAGAGTGTGCTATAAAAGCTACAGTATGTAAACACGTACATTTCTTATGTTATGTTTTAGGTGACGTTGACAAACTACTATCTGAGGAAATGCTACCAGATATTTAAAGGGGGACATAATGAAGAAATTAAAAACTTCATTAGAGAGAAGAAATCTGAAAATAAATGTTTAACTAAAATAGCTAGAGAAGCAAAGTGAGAGATACAAATTGAAACTCCATTTTTTTAAGATACTTGAATGATGAGGCATATAATAAAGTAATGGAATCATTTTTCCATGTATGCAGCTAAATATTATATGTTGGTACTTTTTAATAAAGTGCACAGCCAAATATAGTTAGTAATGGAACAAGTAATAGATCAGCGATACAGAATAGGTGGAAAGTGGAAATTTTTTTCTTAAAAAAAGAAATTGTAATGGGCTTTTGATGTCTTTTTTCTATGGTGTGGCAATAGTGACAGGGCTTGCTTTTGTACTAAATAAAAACTTATTGTAAATATATATTTATAGTATGGTTTAGGTTTTAATTAGACGTATTTATCATTTATTTATTCTAGGTTTATCTAAATGAAATATATATAAACCTATGTATGTATAGCTTGTCTTTTATTTTTGATAAACTTTCTAAAAAACCCCTCAATTACATCAAAAATGGAACATGCTGATAATTATTGTTTTGTTTTTTTTTGTAGAAAAAATTTTTGCGAATAAGTTTCTTAAAATTTCTTCTTATGGGTTGTGATCGAAATTGCAGATTTAATGAAAAGTGTAAATAAAGGATTTTATTTAATGAAATATCATTTTATAACTGATTCAACGCATATTTTCTGGCCAAACTGTACTATCAATTACAACTATTGTAACCAACATTTGAACCAGTTTATCAACAAATTGTTTGTATGGTCCTCTCAGTACACATAGTACACAGTTAATATAACGTTTTTTAATGAAAAGTATCTAAATTACACAAAAACATTAAGAAATTGTTTTCATGTAAATAAGTAATAAGTAAACAAAGTAATATAACCAAACGGTCGTTGAAATTTGAGGTTAGGTTCTATTTTTTTGACGTGAAATCTGTAAATAGCAAACATTTAAAATTTCCGCTAGTCTATCTACCGACCGTCTCCGCAAAGTGCCGAGCGCTTCCGAGGTTTCCGCGGTTTTTAGTGTCGCCTCGATTAGTGACAGTTTAACACGCTTAAATGTCATTTAAAAGCACCCTAAAATTTGTCCCGCTCCAGCCCCTGACTGACCGAACCAATGAACTGGAGTGGGGTAGAAAGCTAATGTGCATATTGTATCAATTGAACAAGATGCGACTCTATGGGCGCAGCCATTTTTATTTCTCATCTCACTCGGGAGTATTTATAATAACCATTTTCTGTTTCACATTGTTATTGTTCAATCCACAGGCTGGTGGATCAGACAATAACAAACTGAAATAGAAAATGGTCGTTATAAATACTCCCGAGTGAGACGAAAAATAACCTGTCTTCGCCCATAGAGTCGCACATCAAGTCTATTGACAAGCATTCTACCCCACTCCAGTTCATTGGACCGAACTCGCCTAAACATGACAGAACGACAGAACATAAAGAGAAGGGGGCTATGGTGGCGACATCTCACCATTGCCTTGAGTGATTTGTAAAAGAGATAGTCATATCCACAAATATTAAGAGAAAGGGAGAAAACGATATACACTGCATGAACGATCCACAGAACCGATTTTAATGAAGTTACACGTCTCGGGCTAGTCAGGCTAGTGTTCTGTGATGGTCAGTTTTAGTTTTTCTATAGATGGTCACGTCATCACTTATCAAGAAATGTTTTTAGCTTTTAATTTAAAATAAAATGGAAAAAGAGACAAAATTTAATCAACCTGCAAACTCACAAAATAAAAGTGAAAAAACTGATGTACAATCAAAGAAACAAAAAGTCCAAATTGTGGACAACTGCATATTCTTTGTACATAGAAAAAAGCGATTTTGTAAAATGACTGTTAAAAAAGGAGAACAATATTGTGGAGAACATAAGAGAATTAGCACAAATGTTGGAGAAGAAATTGGTATTAGTACTAATGAGGGCCCTTGTCGAATTGTTTGTCCTTTAGATGGAAAACACACATGTTATGCCCATAAATTAACAAGACACCTAAAAATATGTAATGCTAGGCCTAAACCTGCAGAACCATTTATTGTAAAAGGTTTCAATACTGATACTTTAGCTGCACAGGAAGATAACCTTTACAGACTTTTGTCTACATTTTCTGCAGAAAATATAGCAATCACTATTTCTAAAGTTAACTTTATTTATCACAAATTAATTCACCAAAACCTTTCTGAGAAATATGCAACAAGCAAGTTATTAGGTAATTCAATATGTCTGTAGAATGTAAAGTGACCATTTAAAAAAAAATAATTTTAATTACATATGTATTATCTGTCAAATATTTATAATTCAGCTCCACCATACCATTAAAGCCAGCTACGGACGATAAGCGATAATATATATTATAGCTCGGCAATGAGCTATAATTTTATATTATATTATTACTACAGTGGATGAGAATATATATATATATATTTTATTTATCAATATAGTAGGCTGATCCAGTGAATTATATAGTGTTAAAATGGCGATGGAGTAAAATTTGTTATTGCTAGATATCATTGATATCTCATCAGAAGATGAATCAGATCCTGAAAGCGATAATATATTATTAACAATT
This sequence comes from Psylliodes chrysocephalus, assembly GCA_927349885.1. NCBI lineage: Eukaryota > Metazoa > Arthropoda > Insecta > Coleoptera > Chrysomelidae > Psylliodes > Psylliodes chrysocephalus. Next base: position 105,119,270 of record OV651814.1, read on the forward strand.
AGGGTTAGTAACCAAAAAGAAACATCAAGATTCTGGTTATCTAATCATATCAAATACCGTAAAGAACGAGGAGAATTTACACTTTTTAACGAATTAAGTGACGAATAATTTACAAATTATTTTTGAATGGACTGAACTAAATTTTATGATTTAATAAAAAATTATATAGAAAAGCAAATCACAAATACGCGGAAAAGCATTAGTTCCTTAGAGCAATTGGCAGTTCTTACTTTAAGGTATAGTCTGTTGTATGTATATAGATAGATTATACTTAGTTATAGGAAAGTGACTTTTTCTAAAAAACTAAAGAGTTTAGAAAAAAAATATATTAAAACAAAAATTACAAATCTGTGTAGAAATAGCAACTAATTTTACAAACCTACAAAATCTATTTATCAAATCACGTTCAAAACAAACATGTAAACAATGCCGGTTTGCTCTCTTGGCCGACAGCGCGACACAAGAGGGGTGAAATATATATTATATTATCGTCCGTAGCCGGCTTAATGGTTATTAACATCAAATCTTAATAGTCTACCCCAGGGACGCTGAATCTTTATAAATCTATGTGCCATTTTTTCCAAAGAAATAAGTCGTTAATGAAAACAAATGTAACTGAATAATACTGAATACTTACATTAATAAACATTTTATACAGCACTCGTAACATTACCAATTTTCTGTTTATTTGAGAGAAAACAAATTAGTGTGATTTCTGCTGTTGCAAATTATATGCCAAATAATTTATATGAAGTTTATACTTTGTTATTTTTAGCAGAATGGGTCATCAGAAAAAACTGCTTCTAAGCGAGTCTTTTATGTTAATTAATTTCTAAAAATAAGTCTAATAGGTAGATGAAAATATTTTCAATGGAGCAAATACCAGCTTCTTCAGAAGGCTATGTGTCTAGAATTGAATTCCATGTTTCCATAATTTTAGTAATTGTGTGCCCAATGACGAAAAACTACTAGACTAATCATTCATTCATAAGCCCTTTTTTATTATTGCAATCATTCAGATTGTGTTTATTATTAAGCAGAGAGAGCTTTCGCATTGGCTGCTGTATTAGAAAGAAGGAGATAGCTGCTAATTTGAGTGGGGATGGTATGTGAGTACATTTATTTGAGGAGCGAGCATGCGTTTTTTGAATGAATCCATATTTACGTTTACTATGCTTGCTTTACACTGATGTCATACTTCAAAATGAATTTCTTACTTTCCTAATAAACACTATACAACTATAATAGTTGCAACTAGAAAAATATATTAAACTGATAATAACTGACATTATGAATGCAAATATACCTTCCTAATGTAATTTTGAAAGCCTTTTGTGCACTTTGGAGCCTTACGTTTAGTCAATACCGAATTATAAACAAACAATCCTTGTAAAAATACTCTTCCAATTCGATTTTTGTAAATAATATTAGTCAAGCAGTTTTTCGTCGTTGGGTGTGCCCAAATTATTTTGTTGCGGGCCATTGGTTCGCCATCCCTGGTCTACTTCAAAAGTATTTTTCAGCTTCTTAGTCACTTTTCACTTTATGACGAGATTTACACATTTAATATAGCACTATTTTAACAAGCAAAAATTGTACAAAAAGTATACAAACTCATAAATATACCCAACTTTCTATTAAATAGAACTTCACTTAAATTACCCACGCTATAATATTTATTAAGTGTAGAAAGAAATTAATTTCATTAATTATTTTTAGAGGATGAAATGTTAAATCCTGACTATGGAGCTAAAACAAAGAAACATTTAAAACAGATATCTTCTATATTGGGACTAATGGAGGAATATAATCTAATGCTGCCGGAAACTTGCTACATTGAATTTGGTGCTGGAAAAGGTCAACTAAGTTTTTGGCTTTCTAAAATAATAGACAATCAAAAATCTAAAATTATTCTTATTGAGCGGGCATCTCCGAAACACAAAAAGGATAATAAGTTAGCTAAAACATCTAATAAAGTATACAGAATAAGAGCTGATATTTCCGATGTAGTTTTGGGTTAGTATTAGGTACTCAGATTACCTATATTGAATTACAATGGGCAATTCTCCTATCACAATAACTATAATGGGTGTTCCAACAAGAGTTACTGAATGTTAATAATAAATAAAAAATTAAAAGACGATTGGTTAGCTTCAGCTGTGTGAGCTGAAGTCAACCATGATGTCATTATGCTGAGGCCTAATTGTATATAAGTCCTTTATTTAGCAGTTTGCTAATGCATCCAATAACAAAATACATAATCCTACTAATATATAAATGCGAAAGTATGGATGCTTGTTGCTCAATCATGCAAGAACGGCCAAACGGATCTGGATGAAATTTGGCACAAAGATAGATTATAGTCTGGAATAGCATATAGCCTTTTTATCCCGGAAAAATATACGGTTCCTGTGGGATCGATTTGTTTTTAACAGACATGATTTTTTTGCATAGTGGTAGTGAAACATGAAAATTTGAAATAAAGCTACTGAGCATAAATAAATAATGACCTGTTTCAGGATTTTTGGATTTTCACATTTTAAAGGGGGGAAACGGGGGTTAAAAGTTTGTATGGAAGTATTGATTTTTTAAAGGCTGGACTTGAAAATTGGAATTATAGCTACTCATCACAAATAAATAATGGCGAGTTTCAGGGATTTTAGATTTTCATATTTTAAGGGGAAAGGGGAAAAATCGCGGGAAATAGAGGTAAAGGAGTAAGGGGGAAAGTTTGTATGTGTGTATCGCTTTTTTAAAGGTAGGAAATTGAAAATTTGAATTGAAGCAACTTATAAATAAATAGACATTAAAGGGGGAAACGGGGGGTGACAGTTTGTATGAGACTTTCGGTTTTTTAAAGGAAAAATTGTAATAGTAATAGTAAATAATGACATATTTCAAGGTTTTTGGATTTTCACATTTTAAGAAAGGGGAAAATGGGGAGTATCGTAAAACTAAATAATAAAAAAGATAAAAAATGATTAAAAATAGATATAAAAAAATAAAAATTATTAAATTATAAAAATTGTTAAATTAATAAAAATTACTAAAAATAATAAAAATTAATAATCATTCATTTTTTTAAATTATAAACACATTACCACGCGTGCAAAGCCGCGGGCAAAAGCTAGTATAAAAATATTTTTTAATATAACTACGTGTGTTACACTTTTGTTTGGAAAGTAAAAATATATATTTGTTAAATAGAACTGTATTTTATCTCAGTTTTAGAATTGTAAGGTAATATTGTATTGAATCTAGAATATTTTTAAAAATCTGATGTGTCCAACACATGACTTTCCTATCTAGTTATATAAATGTTTAGAGGATAAACTAAATATATTTATTGTCCACATACATCTACCTCGAAACATTTTTCTATAGATATTCATGGAAAACGAAAATAATGAAAAATTTTAAATTTCCTACAATTTTTTCATTACGGTCCATTTTAGAAAAATCATGTATAAACAAAAATTATAGAGATCGATATCGCAAACAACTTTTATTTCAAAAACTTTCATAATGAAAATCAGAATTTTGCACATTTTGTCAAATTTCTCGAATACGGACCATTTCAGGAAATTTTTACATAAAACAAAAATTACAGATAATAATATTAGAAGTAACTTTTATTTGAACAATTTTCCTCTCCAAACATAAATAACAGATATATTCCATAAAATATAAAAACGGCCTCCCATAAAGTACCCCCCCAGATGTTCCGACTTTGTCCAAAATCTAATCATTTCACGTCAAGCCGAAATAAACCTTAAGTTTAAAATTTAATGTTTTTTTCTTTATCCGTTTTTGAGTTTTTTTTCAAAATTCGAAATTTACACATTTTCTCAAATATCTCGAATACGGTCCATTTTAGAGAAATTATGTAGAGAATAAAAATTATAGAGAATTATATTATAAACAACTTTTATTTGAACAATTTTTATAAAAAAATATTTTTTTTACATTTTGTCAAATTTCTCGAATACGGACCATTTTAGGAAAATTTTGTATAGAACAAAAATTATAGATAATAATATTAGAAGTAACTTTTATTTAAAGAATTTTCTTCTCCAAACGTAAATAACAGATATATTCCATAAAATATAAAAATGACCACCTATAAAGTACCCCCCCAAATGTTCCGACTCTGCCTAAAATCTAATCAGCTCATTAGACGCTGAAACAAAGCTTAAGTTTAAAATTTGGTGTTTTTCTGTGTATCGGTTCATGAGTTATGCGTTATACAGACACACACACACACACACAGATACACACACACACACACAGATACACACACACACACACACACACACACACACACACACACACACACACACACACACACACACACACACACACACACACACACACACACACACACACACACACACACACACACACACACACACACACACACACACACACACACACACACACACACACACACACACACACACACACACACACACACACACACACACACACACACACACACACACACACACACACACACACACACACACACACACACACACACACACACACACACACACACACACACACACACACACACACACACACACACACACACACACACACACACACACACACACACACACACACACACACACACACACACACACACACACACACACACACACACACACACACACACACACACACACACACACACACACACACACACACACACACACACACACACACACACACACACACACACACACACACACACACACACACACACACACACACACACACACACACACACACACACACACACACACACACACACACACACACACACACACACACACACACACACACACACACACACACACACACACACACACACACACACACACACACACACACACACACACACACACACACACACACACACACACACACACACACACACACACACACACACACACACACACACACACACACACACACACACACACACACACACACACACACACACACACACACACACACACACACACACACACACACACACACACACACACACACACACACACACACACACACACACACACACACACACACACACACACACACACACACACACACACACACACACACACACACACACACACACACACACACACACACACACACACACACACACACACACACACACACACACACACACACACACACACACACACACACACACACACACACACACACACACACACACACACACACACACACACACACACACACACACACACACACACACACACACACACACACACACACACACACACACACACACACACACACACACACACACACACACACACACACACACACACACACACACACACACACACACACACACACACACACACACACACACACACACACACACACACACACACAGACATCATCGCGAAAATAGTCAAAACGGATTCAGGGGACCTCAAAACGTAAAAATCCGTCGAAAACTCGAGGTCGAAAAAAATCATGATTCCTATACTTTCCTTATATCTGTATACAGATAGGAAAGTAAAAAGTATTACAGATAGCAATTATTTTTTTTTGTGATATAGAATGATACAGACACTAAATAAAATTATCAGAGTTTAAGTAGCTTATCAATGATTTGAACATTATTTAAAATACAGGCTTATAAAATAACCAAATTAACGAATAGACATGATAGAACTAGTTTATTTTATACAGAGGACTTTGAAACATCTCATAAATATGGCTCATTTTAAGTTCAGTTTACTCAATTTTTACGAATATAATTTTAGCAATAAATTCACATTTTACCTATCTAATGATACCTTCATGTTAGCATATTATCAGTGCGAAATTGATCAATAGCCGTTTTAATATTGAAGATACGAAGACATTTGTAATACAAAAGTTGTTCGACTATATTTTACAATTCTTAAATGTACAGGGAAGTACATAAATGAGGGGTTGACCAAAACTGTTTTAAACCAAACACCGTGTATAACAAATTTGTTTTCACATGGTCAAACAATATTAATAGACTTAACGTTTTTAGAAATGTTTTGCCTTTTCATTCATTTGCTATGTTGTATATAAGGTGTGTCAGAACGCAAGTTTAGGATTTTCTCATTTTTTTTATGTTTCACCACGAATTTAAATAACTAATAATTTAGTTTCTTTACTTTTTATTTTATTTGGTATTCTTTACACCTAAACTGATTTTGTAATTTTATTTATTGTTTCACATATAACTGTAATGTCGAAGGAATAGAAACATTCATTAATTCTGACAAATGGATTACCAAAAATTACATTAGCATTTTACCCTATTTTCAAAAGCCAATTAGAAAAATGAAAAAATTATGTAAATTTTCATGATAAAACCGCATCAAAATCATGAAAAAAAAAATATGGGGATAGAATGCCAAACAAAATGAAAAAAGTAAAGAAATGAATTTCTAAATTGGTGGTATAACACCCAGGATATTGTATTTGAAAAAATTGAAAATATCGTAACGTCGAGTTTAGACAATAATGAAAATGCAAAACATTTTTAGAACGTTAAGTCTATTAAAATTATAAAACGATGTGAAAACAACCAAATCGGTGAGGCTTAACTACATACAGGGTGTTTGGTTTAAAAAAATATATGTTTGGTTCTGCCCTCATTTATAGACTATCATGTATATTTAATAATAATTGTAAAATAAGGTTGTAAAACTTTTATATCAAACATTTCTTCATAACTCCAATAATAAAACAGCTATCGATCAATTACGCCTGATGGGGCACCCTGTATATGTATAATTAAAATACTGTATAAAATGAACTAGTTCTTTCATCACAGCTTGATCCTTATAAATAAGTCTTTATTTTAAACAATTTTAAAATCATTTGCCTACATAGTTTATGATTATCATGCCACTCTAAAACTGAAATAAAACATAGTTTTACTTTCCAGGCAAAAGCGTAACACCATGTATATCCAAACATATTTTTAAATCACGTTTCTCAAATCCAGATAACTTTTATTCAAAACATGTATAACACAAATTGAAATATCAAGCAATTACGCACTAATAGGACAGCCTGTATGGAACTACGACGAAGATTTTACATTTTTTTCATCCTTTCAGGCATTATTTTGAACTAATCTTGATTGTTTCTGACACTTCAGCTTCATTGGCTAATTGTATCATTATTTGGATACCCTACTTCTTCCAATTCATTCATTCCACTTCTTAGATGGGCTCTCGAGAACTTATAATCTCGGGTCACCCATACAAGAAATGCTTACCTACGGTGATCGATAAATGAATATATAGGTACACCATAACTCAGCAGCTTAGTAATATACTTCTTTGGCATCAGTACTTGACATCTTATAGAGGTCTTTATTAACTTATATTAACATTATAGCTATTCTCCAGAATAAATATTTTATATTTCGATTGTGTATGGCCCATGACGTTAATGAACGTCCATACTTCTAAATGTTCGCATACAGACGGGCCAGAGCGTGTAGTTGGCATTAAAGCGAAAGTGTTAATATCTAGATTTAGCATTTTAACATATTGATAACAGTCTCTTCAAGTTCTTGTGCACCATGCCCAGTGTTTTCATAAAAGCCGACGAATATCTTTCCACAGGAAATCCTTAATTATTACAATATCTTAAATTCAGAGTCAATTGGTCCTGCTGTGTTACACTAGGTGTCGAGTCTACGCTTATCGAATAGTATTTATTTGCCTTGATTTGTGTTACAATTTCATCAGTAATACGGTTTGACAAAATATTCAGTAATTAATTAATTAATTAAATTTGCAGTTTGATTTATATGATCTTTTAAAAATGGATCATATTCAGATATTAGCTTCAACAATCTCAAGTAATTTCCATTGTTTTTCGCCAATTCGTTCATGCGTATTATCTATCTTTAAATGCTAACTCTCTTGTAGCCAGAAACTTTATGGCGCTTATAATCCTTTGTTATACTTTCATCCAATGTTCCTTTTTAGTGCTAATTTGTTTTTGAAGTTGTATATCAACTCTTCCTATATATTTGCAGGTGATCTAAATGATGATTAGACCTCCCATGTTCGTCTAATCTTTTTTACTTTTATTCCATTACGAAAATCCTGTTTTAATTTTTGTTCTGTTTTTGCCAAATAAGCAACAATAGAAACAATATATATTTCCAGTGCTCTCTGAATAAATTGCCCAATCATGGCGAACCGTTTCTCGCTAGACAGTACTCGAGGAAATTGTACTTACTTTATATTTTAGAGTATTCAGTCCTCTTTATTCCTTCAGCTGAGGAGTAACGAGTACGAGTACCGACGCGGGCATATAATAATGATTCCACCTTGGAAAGGTTAAACAATTCCAATATACTAGAGCTTTTAGGGTTATGTCTCCTTTGGCTTCCCACAAAAATTTCAAAAGAATAACTAAAAATAATACCAATCGATAAATATTGAATTTGAAACAAAAAATCTTATGATCCGTATTTATAAACAGATTTCAGCTGAGTCGGACTTGGCTGAGTCGCCCATGAACGAAAATCGAATTTCGGTTATATCGCGTGAATTTAGAGATGGGTAGTAACAAATACGTACATGTTAGTTATGTATTTGCTACTGTCCATCGCTAAATTTCTGTGCAACACCGGAACCACCTTGAACTCTAGAGAAGTTATAACTGAACTTCGATTTTCGTTCAAAGATGACTGGGCCAAGACCGACTCAGCTGAGATCTGTTTATAAATACGGGCCTATCTTCCGCTTTGCTTCTTTTTTCTTGCTCCCTGTTCTTCTGCTTTTTGCTTTAACTCCTGTTCTGCCTGGTGTCCTCTTGCCGTTTTCCTCTACTTTCTTCTCTTACTCTTCCTTCTGACGAACTCTCCTTCCTATTCCTTCACACTTTCTTTTGATTATTCTCTGTCTCTGCCCCTACCTTATATTACATTAACATTAAAATGAAAAGTTGGGCGTACACGTGAATGGAAAATATAACAAATAAGATGAACAACTGTGAACAAGAATTTTTTTTATTATTATAGATGATACCTATTTATTTTTTCTGACCGTTATCAAAATAGTACAAAATAAATTGAGGAAAGAATATCGGATAGCTAGGACGTTATGATAAATAAAATGTATTTAAAATAAATAAACGCCAATAGTGGTATATTTTTTATTTTTCTTATTTTTTCAAAACAAAAAAGATAACTTTTATCAGTCGTGAAATACAAAGTTGGGCACTTAACGACCTGATCCATGAAGGTTTATGTCAAAATTATCTAATCAAATATGTGACATAATATAGTCTTCTCACTGATGGAAAATTTTGAGTAATTTAAATAACACTTGCAAATCTATCTTTATCGCTCTAATATGGGTATAGTTAAAATAAACCGTTAAAAACAAAAATACAGTTCATTTAAAAGTTACAACATACACTCTTATCTCTCTCCGTACTAATATGGTAAACTCTCGCCACGTTCTTAATAACCAGTCACAAGACAGCATTCAAACAAGCCGTTCCTCAGACCAATCAGAACAGTAGCACAAAAGTATTAACACTCGACTAACAAACAGAGACTTATTTCAACCTCCATCAGAGTAACATCTTTTGTATGTACATGTCGTTTCTATTCATTATGAAACACACGTAAAATTATGTAAATATGTGATCCAAGGCAAAGTTTATATAGTGTTAAAAATAAACAAGTTAGCAGAAGTAATTATTTAATTTCAACATTTCAAATCAGTATCAAGTAGTGAACCAATAAAATCATACATTCTACAAGTTATACAAATTTACAGTTCATCTTGCTTCCAGCTGACAGGAAGGAAACCTTATGTGGGTGACGAAAAAGAAATCAACGTCAGCACATAACATAATCCAATATTAATCAATTATAATAAATAAATGACGCCATTTCAGTTATTGATGTTAGTATTCTGTGGTATTAGCATTACTTTGCCATATATCAAACTAGAAACGTTTTAAAATAAAAATGGAAAATTCCCCATTGTAAAAGAAATACTATTAAACGAAAGTACAAATAAATTATTATTTTTTCAGACAATTTGGAGGTTATAAGTAAACATAATATAGTAGGAGTAACAAAACATTTATGTGGTGAAGCAACAGACTTGGCTATAAGATGTTTAAGCAACATTCATGAGAATAAAGTTTCTGGTTGCGTCTTAACTTTTTGCTGTCATCACAGATGTAGGTAAGAAAAAAACTCGTTGGAGACGAGATTTCCATTGTCTAGATTTAAAGGAACAGATAATTTTCGTAGTCATGTACCGTGTAAAACTTCCGAGCGCGACCGACATCGACCGATCTGACGGCCCGAACACTTGAATTGAGGGCTACACAATTTTTGTTTGTAGCCAGCCAGCAACGTCAGTGTAGGTCACAGGTTACTAAAAATATATTTAACTCCAGGGACGCCTGCCAGATTGGAACAATCTAATCAAAAAAAGCATTATGAAAGCCTTGCACCACTTAATGACAAGCCGGCACTGATTTCTTATAAGTTTATGATAAAATTGGTAATTTTTCTAAATTAGGTTCTGTTAAATTTGTTAGTTTATTTGAAATACGATTTATTCAGATTCATAGATACAGTCTGTTCGCTATACTTACGCGGGTTTCGGATTAACAAAATTATGCAAATTAGTCATTGACAACCAGTTCCAATAAGCCTCTTCCCAAGAAATTAGGTAAAATTGCCCTAATGGTCAGATTTAAATTAAAATAACATCAGGGTAGGTACTAAATTTGTTACAAATATTGCAGTTGAATTGATTCTTTGCAAGTGTTGACATTGTTATGTATATTGTAAATTTAGTGGAAATTTTAAAAATGCCTAGACGTTTGTTAGATGTAGATAGTCTAATTTGTAGTGTACATAAGTATTTTACGGATGAAAAAGAAAATGGCGGTCCTTTAAAATCGGTAATGTCTGTACAACAACACGTATGCGATGCTCTAGGAATTAGTGAAACCAAATTAAGAGGAGTATTACAAAATCACAATAGTGAACTGCCGAAAGAAGATCACCGCAAAACTCGCCCATCATTGAAAACGAAAGATATTCCAGATGGAAAGAAATTTGAAATTCGTGATACCATTTATCGAAAGAGGGCCTACAAGGAACATGTGACTTAAATACAATTCTCTCGGAATTAATAGATAGAAAATTTGACGACATTGGCAGAACAAGTCTATGGCAAGTGATTGTTATCGCAAAGGTCTTCACCGACAAAGAAACGCAGTTTTCAAGAATCTACGGAATCCAAACTCTTTGAATGCACTCCTCTGGTTACCAAAAAAAATGTATTCTGCCTGTTTTTTAATATCCTGACAAACATGTCAAACGAAACATCTCCTGGACATTTTTTATAGCCCAGGACTTTTTTCTAAATTACGACAACACTCCCCCCTCCGAGAGTGCATTTATTGAGTTTGTTTTCGCTTCTTTATTAAAGGATGTTACAAAAATAAATTACATTTTTCAAGAATTAAATCGTTGAATACAAAGCAACACATGTGACAATGGAAAAAAAAAACATTATTGAAACAATATGAAACATCAGTACTTAACATTAATACAAAATCTTATTTAATCGTACATCTTTACGCGAATTGAATCCCTATTAAAAAATTTAGAATTAATAATATTTACATTGGAGCCTGTGTCTAAAAGAGCCTTGACCTTGTTTAAGCCTAAATGAATAACAATTTTAGGTAGGTTAGTTTTAATTTGATTTATTTGTGTAGTCATAAATGCTGAATTGACGCAGGCCCCATGCTTAATTAGTTTTTTGGAAAAGGAAGAGCAGCGGCTTCATCCTGCCAACTCGTACTACTATGAGCATTTGGCAACACCCCAGTATTATGAATTTTTGGTATAGCTCCTGTATTTCGTGTTTTTTGTTGCTGGTCGTCTTCCTTTTTTAAATTGTATGGGTTTTGTGAGCATTCACTGTGGAAGTGCCATTTATTGCAATAGCGACATCTAGAAGGAGGGACGCTTCCCTGGCTTCGATTAAAGTTACTTTTTCCGTTGCCATAAGTTTGATTATACTTTTTTTTATCTGACTCATAACTTATTGAAGTTGAAACTTCCAGTAAATCTCTTTCAATAGCTGTTGTTATTACTGTCAGAGACTCGATAGAATCAAAAGTCATTCCTCTTATTCGAGAACGTATTTCAGGTATAAGTTGTTCTATGAGTAAATTTAACAACAACTCTTCAGAAGCGTTTGTAAAAAGTCGATGAAACAAGCATCTCTTCCTTGTAATAAAGATATTTACATCCTCATTTAAGGATTGTAGTTCACCGTATAGTTGGGCTTTAAGCTGAGTAAGATAAGCGACTGAATTAAATCGTTCCTTGAAGTTATTTTTAAACATACACCAAGTTAAAGGAATAGATCTGTAAGTTTCAAACCACTGTAATGCTTTATCTTTTAGGAATTTTGCAGCAAATTCAGTTTTTTGATAATCTGATATATCATTTTCACTAAAATATTTTTCTAGTTTATCCAAAAACGAAATCGGATTTTCGATATCATTTCCAGAAAATTGTATTTTGAGTTCATCGGATTTCTTTAAACTTTTAGCAATAGTTTCTATAGCAGTAAGAAAGGCTGATGTTAAGTCTAGATTTTTATTATCTGAGATTGAAAAGGACTTTGAATAGTTGTTGCTGAGTTGATTACAAGGTATGTCATTTAAATTTGAACTAGTAAAATTTGTTAAAGTACTACGAATAACTACACTCTCGCCTGTTTCCTCCAATATTTCATATGAATCATAAAATATTTCATCGTCACTATTTTCCGCCATTTTCAGTTAAATAATTACAGAAAGCGGATTCCTACTTTTCCTATAAAACTGCTCTCTCGGTATAAATTTAAACGACAACTTACTTTGGAGGTTGCTGGTCAATCGTGGGTCGTGAACACACCAATTCACCTTCAATAAATCACGTTGGGCGCCATGTTATCGCAAAGGTCTTCACCGACAAAGAAACGCAGTTTTCAAGAATCTACGGAATCCAAACTCTTTGAATGCACTCCTCTGGTTACCAAAAAAAATGTATTCTGCCTGTTTTTTAATATCCTGACAAACATGTCAAACAAAACATCTCCTGGACATTTTTTATAGCCCAGGACTTTTTTTCTAAATTACGACAACATGATACATAACTTGGGTTTCAAATTTCAAAAGGAGGATAACAGAAAGGCCCTTTGTGAAAGAAGTTCTGCCGTGCACAAGAGAAAGAAAATATTCTAAATTTAAAGAAGAAGGGGCAAATTTTATATATTTAGACGAAACATGGATATTTTCTAGGGGTGCAACCAAGAGAATATGGCAAGATGATAACGTAAAGTCCATCAAACATACCGATGGAAAAGGGAAGCGACACATAATTTTACATGCAGGAGGGAAATCGGGTTTTATAGAATGTACTGATTTAATATTTTCATCTAAATCAAAATCCAGTGACTATCACGATAATATGAACAACGAACTGGTTGCATGAAAAACTTCTCCCAGGTTTAAGTGAGCCCAGCGTAATTATTTTAGACAATGCTCCTTACCATTCTGAAGTATTGAACAAAAGTCCAACGAATTCTTGGACTGTTGATAAAATTAAAGAATGGTTGATAAAGGAACATATACCATTTCCTCAATATATATTAAAATCAGAATTCTACATGGAACAAATTTTTATGTGAGAAAATATTTTATTTGAGCTAAATAACCCTCTTATTATACATAGACCATATTTTCTGTGTGAAGTGTAATATAAAATTATTATTATTAGGTTTATAATAGCCACATTAGACTCCATTAATGAAGAAGTATAATACTGCTCTCAATTATACAAAAGATTCTCCATTATTATTTAATTAAAAAGTTATAAATTATTTTTCATTTCATTTAACCAGTTGATATTTCCCAAAAGAACAGGTCAAACTTTCGGGTACTTAATTGGAAATACTCATAAAATTTTGAATCCGAAACCCCGAAAGTATAGCGAACAGACTATAAAAAATTCGCTTCCTTAGATGAAATATCCATTATTACTTCATCATTCGAAATACTTCATTTTAGCTTGATATGGCTAAACTCAATATTAAAATTTATTTCAGGATCAGCTTAACTTTTAATGATAAATATTTAAAAGAAACTATGTAAAATAAACACAAAAGATGAGAACTAAACATCACTTATCCTTCAGTTTATCAGATTTAAACAGCTCTGTAAATTTGAAGTGTTTTCTAATTTTTTTTTCACCAGGTGGGTCCCATACACTGGAAAAGAATTTTTCTTTGAAAATGGTTTAGATAAAAATGACTTCGATATCATGTGTGGAATGGCTAGTTGGGCGACTTGTGGAACAGGCTTGAGCAGAGAATTAAGAAAAGGAGTACATGGAACAGAATTTAAACAAAATGAAAAAGATATACGGATTGGACTCTCTCGACAAGAAAAAGAAGAAATTGGAATATGGAGTAAACATATTCTTAATTGGGGACGGTTATATTATTTAGAAAAAAATAAATTCAAATGTTATTTACATTTTTATGTTGATAAAGATATAACTCTAGAAAATGTGTGTATCGTTGCAGTTAAATAGATATTTATTTATAGAATTCAAGATATATTTTTTTATATAAAAATAATATGAAATTAACAACGCAAGCGGTCCTAGACTGATACAAGGTGTACAAGTTTTTTAATAGGGTATAGAAGTCCATAAATCAAATTTTTCTAGTCTCTTCTTAAATTCAATAATTAGAAGGATATGACAATTGTTTTAATTAAGGAAAATAATAAATGTATTAATCTTTAATAGTTAAAAGTTAAGACTATCTTTAATTTGACTGAAAATGAAATTTGCAATACTATACAGAGTGAATCCTAAGTTGATATTTTTTTTTAACTTTGTATAGAAGTTAAAATAAACATATTTTTCAAATAACTTTTTTAAAATTCCAATATTACTCGAACGAAATAATTTAATTAATTTAAAAAAATATCTGAAATATATTTTTTTTACTTTTTTGAAAATTTTGAGGCAAAAGTTGTTTATTTGGAAATTATGAAACTATATAATAATATTGCAGTGGGAATTATATGGATTAATGAACTCTGTGTGTAATTTTCTATAATTGTATTGATGGGTATAATTACAGATGAAAGAAAATAATTCTATTTTTAAAAAATCCGATGTATCCAACACATGACTTTCCTGTCTAGTTATTACAGGCTTTTGCCGATTATTTTGTACAACCTATTGTAGCACCTCTGTAAATGTTTAGAGGATAAACTAAATATATACATTTTCCACATACTTCTAATCCGAAACATTTATATATATATATATATATATATATATATATATATATATATATATATATATACTGTATTATGCGTCGTTCCCAAGCCCTGTCAATTATAAGACGACCTCAGACCCACCAGAAATATTAAGAATATAAAAACAAATAATGTCACTTTTGACATATTTTGTCAATGAATTAATCCACATTGAGAGGGGTAAGAAAAAAACAAAATTTAATTATACATTCTGTTCAATAAACGATCACAAGCCATTTCAATTTGCCGCCTTCCCATGCCATCATATACTAGTCCTGTATATTTTACCGACGTTTACATACCCTGCGGCGTTGCCAATACCAATATTCAACAACCGCCCGATTATTTACACAAAATAAAAATGTTTTTTGTGTTATTGTCAAGTAATTAGATCAACGCTGGAGTTGTTTCAGATTTTCGCCCACCTCGACCTACTCAGATATTTTATGCTTAACTATTAATAATTGGTCATGGTACTTTGTCTAGTTTGATCTTTTGTAGTAGACTGAATAAACTAGGTAGTAGCTTTCCGGTGTAGCTATTTTTTCTTCAATAGGGATACTTTCCTGACCGTAGTACCGTAGTATAATTTTAGAAAAATAAAATATGTTTTAGTTTATCTGGTCATA
The DNA here is from genome assembly GCA_927349885.1 of Psylliodes chrysocephalus. NCBI lineage: Eukaryota > Metazoa > Arthropoda > Insecta > Coleoptera > Chrysomelidae > Psylliodes > Psylliodes chrysocephalus. The sequence goes on from OV651814.1 coordinate 105,135,325, forward strand.
AGTTTTTATTTTGTTTATTTGATAAGCTCAAAATATGTTTTGGAAAACACTTTTTCCCTCTTCTGGTGCAGTTAAATCATTTTTAAAAACATGGGGACAAAAAGAATACTTTTTAAAACAGTTGAAGACTTATCTTTTTGTTATACAGCAGGTGTATTCAAAATATTATAATTTGGTTTAACAAGATAGTATGGAAACAAAAATAAAAACTAAACATGTTTTTGTTTCGCTACTATATCGTGTTAAACCAAATTATAGTATTTCGAATACACCTACATACGCTGTAAAATAAAAAGATGTGACTTCAACTGTTTCAAAATTTCAATTTTTGTTTGTTTTTGTCCACCATGTTCTTAAAATTGTTTGACTGCACTAGAAGATGGAAAAAGTGTTTTCAGAAGCATATGTTGTGACTATAAAATAAAAAATAAATACTTTTGAATATATATAAAAAATATTTTTTCTTGGTTTTGCTTCTACAAGTGTACTTCGCATCCTTCATATATCATGGCAGTAGCCTAATACTGCAGTTGCCTCCTCTTCGTGACACAATCGAAAAAAGGTGTCTTTTGCCAGTGCGATGTTGTACAGATTATGTCTTTTAAAACTTACAATGCCATGTTAATAGGACAAGTATTTTAGTACTTCTCCTATTCTTACTCAATACAGGTTTCGTTAAAAAATTTGCTTAAGAATAAAGTACTTTTATTTTAAACACACCTCGTATACGACGGATAAAATTTAGTATTAGATGTTTGTATTTAAGGTTTGATCATGCACGACTTTTTACGAAAATTAACTTTTTTCCTAATATTATTAATAAAAAAGTTTTCCATATGATTTCAACTTAGGTAGACACACTATACAGTATGTCTGAAAAAGTTGGCAACATATGGGAAACTTTTTAATTGTAAGTTTTACGTAAAAAAGTTATTCTTTATGAAAATCTCTGCTTGCGAAAATAATAATATTCAGGTATTTACATTTGACATTGCAAAAGATTAATAGGAATGTTTTGACAACTTCAATTTCAACTTAAATTTTGCAAATTGTAGTTGTAAAACATGTCAACTTTTATCTTATTTAACAATTCAATACATCTCAAATGTTTATTTGTTGATTTGCAATATTTTAGCAATTAACTTAAATCAGTGATAAATAAGTACTTTACTCTTGTTCAAATTCATATTTTTTGACAAACCTCGTATACGGTTTAAAAAATTGACATCTGACATTTGCGTTTTACTTTACGGGCCATGCAGAATTTTTTATGAAGAATAACTTTTTTTCGTAACATTAAAAAAAAGAAGTTTCTCATATGTTGCCAACTTTTTCAGACATATATATTTAGATATATATTTATTAGCTCTCATAAATTCATAAAACCTGAAAAAGTCAAATGTCAATTTTGTACGCTACTGATTGAGCAATACTTACTGAATTCCATGTTTTTGAGTTATTTAACAAAATAATTCTTGCTTACATATGTATATGTATTTTTTAAAATATCATGAATAGGTAACTTAAACAATAGTGTTTTTCTTTAAAATAATCCAATTAATTATTTTTAAACGAAATACTATACTGATATTGTAACACCAAACATCACACGAATTATAATTAGAAAAACTCTGGCCCTGGCAGAATTCGAACAAACAAAACACCTGAGTCCAAAAAATACCAAACTTATACCGCTAAGATCTTCGCTACCAACACTACACATTATTACGAAAATACGTATTGAATTTAAACCTTCCCATCACGGCTTATTTCTTATATTTGCCGTGATCTCTTTTTTTGAGAAAACTTAATGGCATTTTTTTTCGAGTTATAAACAAAAATTCGTTTTTTCAAATTTTCATTGTAAAGCATTATCTCGCTTATTTATGAAAGTAGAAGAAAATAATTTATACCTTCTTGAGGCATTTTTTTAATAAGAATCCAGTGGCGTAGTTCATTTTTTTTTAATTCTTCAAATTCAAGTTATATCATCAAGTTGTATTTTTTTATATGGAACGGGTAGTTAGCTGTGGCATACAAAAAAAAGAATTTTTTTTTATCATTCTAAGGGTCAGTTTAATCATTTTCATTGTTATTTAGCAAACATTCATTATTTTCAAAATAATCTATAATAATGTTGTTTTCTAGTAGACTTGTGTCATTTAGAATAGGACAAAGTATCTGTTATTGCATGTTATTAAGATACTGAACAACATTTGATTCTTTATGACATCACCACAGTTTATAGCTAAAGAATCAGTTCGCTCACTCTGCGTCGGCATTTTTGATCTCAATGTTCCAGTTTATACACTACGCAACTCGCATACAGAATCAAATCATAACCAATACAATATATGACAACCGCCTATATTCAAACAGCAATCTTCTGCGCATCCTGAATTTGTATCCCTGAAGTGGATATTATTTTGGAACATTCAACTGGTCCAAGTGAGCTAACTGATTCTTTAGAAATACACTGTGACATCACTTTTAAAGAGCAAAATGGTCTATGAAAATAAATAAAAAATGTAATTTGTAAGAATGTTTTATTCAAAGTAATAACAATTGTGAAGTTGCAAGTAAATTATATTTTAATCGTTACCTGGAAAGAAGATACACTAATAATTCTATTTTTAAAAAATTAAAAGAAAATCTCATATATTATGGAACTTTTAACATATCAGGGACAACAAATTATAACAATGACGATGCTGTTATACCAATTACATCATTAAAAAATAAAAAATCATCTTTTCGCAACACATAAACGACATCGTTTGGAAACATTCCGAATTGCGTTATAAATATGGATATTGGAGATGGAATTAACACACTGTATTAAATTTAGGGGCGGTAAAATCTAGGGGCGTTAAATCTGGTGAACGTGGTTGCCACTTTACCGGTCCTTTTGTCCCTATCCATTTGTCTCTAAAATGAAGATTTAACAATTCGGAGAAGTTTCTAGTATTGTGAGAGGATGTCCCATCGTGTTGAAAAAATATATGTCGTCTCTTATTCAGCGTTAAGTCGTCCAAAAAACCATGGAATATATGTTCGTTTAAAATTTCTAAATATCGTTTTCCATTTAGTTTTCCAACATAAATTTGGTAGGCTAAAATTCCATTGCCCAAATAATGCACACCAAGCACTAAAACCGAAACGTCTCTTATTTTGGTCCTCAAAGTTAACGTCGGACCACCAATGTTCGTTATGTCGGCTAAAAATTCCGGCACTGCTTACGTAAGATTCATCTGTCCAACTAATTTTTCTAAAGAATGATACATTCCGATCTATGTTTTCAAGGTACCAATTGCAAAAATTCAGACGTCGTTCTAGATCGGTTGGTTGGAGATGTTGCCGTTTCCTTATTTTAGAGGGTCTGAATTTGTATTTTTTTAAAACTGATAGTGCTCGTTTTCATGATATCTCAGACTCTGCTTCAATTTGATGACTCGGTTTTTTTTTAAGTACCATAATTTATGTGATTTTCTTTTAATCGTTTGAACATAGAATTATTAGGTTGTCTTCTTTCTGGGTAACGATTAAAATTTAATTTACTTACAACTTCAGAATTATTATTACTTTGAATAAAACACTCTAACATGTTGAACTTTTCGTTATTTTCATAGCCCATTTTGCAATTTTAAGATTATACCATAAACAATCATTAAATGATCAGTGTTGTAAAAACGCCGATACTTCTGTCAGAAATATTCTGAATGATACAAGCCTACTACAAAACAACCTAGTATTATACTTAGATTATTTTGAAAATAATGGGTTTTTGCTAAATAACAGTGAAAATGAATAAACTTACGCCACATTTTATATATCGTTAGAATGGGAAAATTGTTGTCTTTTTTTGTATACCACAGCTTACTACCCGTTTCATATATAAAATACATCTTTATACTATAACTCGAATTTAACGAATTTTTTAAAAAAAAATTGACTACGCCACTGGATTTATATCAAAAAAGTGCCCTCATAAATAAGTGAGATAATGCCATATAATTATAATTTGAAAATACGAACTTGGTTTATAACTCGAAAACAAAAGACAAAAGCCAATTTTTGAAAATGCCATTAAGTTTTTTTCGAAAAAAGAGATCGATGATGGTAGGTCCATTTTTCAATACCATTTATAGTTAACGAGATTCTCTATTAAAACTTCGAAATTTGCCCACCCTGTACAATTATAAAATTTCAAAAATGCAAATTTTTATCAAGGGCCTAATTCACAATCAATATTAATAGGTACGTTAACTTATGGGACCATTAGGTCATATGATCTTGATACCGTTTATTAATATACTTTTAATATGCATCATGAAATTGGCCCTTAATAAAATAGTACATAAATTACATGTTTGAGTAGGACTAAAACTAACAAATCTCGAAAGTGGAATTTTCTACAGAGATAAACGCACAGTCTCTTTTTTGTGACAAATTGCGTGAGGAATGAGAATAAACCTTAAACAAAAAGTTTGGATCAAAATTGTTTTCTCAGCCCTTGATACTATGCCAATAGGTTATCGTAATTTATCGAAATAATTTGGGTTTACTAATAATGATGATTAACTAACATGTACATATTTTTAAGTTAAAGTCTTTACTGTAAGGGAAGATATTTAGAAAATTATGTATTTAAGAAAATTACTTTCACTTTGTAGAATGGAAACTGGAACGTATTATTGCGCTGAGAAAGGATTTTTGGAAATTTTAACTTTAAGGAAGGAAAATGATCGCTTCATATTATTCTGTTATGCAATTTATTAGTTCTTCCAGATTATGAATTGGCATTAAAAAAATCGAATTTTTAATGTATGGACACACGAAGAAATCAATTATTACCTATTCTGTCATAAAAAACTTTCAAGATATTGAGGTGTTTCTCTCACTTGATCGTATGTGCTGCTGTAATTACTTATTATCCAGTTGATTTGTGAATGGATAGAGTATATGATTGCGATATCATGTAGTAAGTATGCCTTTAAAATAAAATGGGACTCATCAATCTTTTTTGACCTATTCCAACCAAAACCCAACTTTTTAGGGATGGTATTGACTTGCTCTTTATATTCTGTGAATTAACATATCCAGAAAGATAAGACTAAGTCTTATCTGAGAAAAAACTGTGTTAAGTATATTGAATGTGTCTTGATGATAATTCGCTGGAAAAAGCTCATGAAAACATTGCAGCTTGTATGCATGACAGTGTTTCTGCCTGAGTATTTGCTTTAAGACAAATTTGTTTGTTGGGGGACTACTGAAATCGATATTTCTGGATTTTCATCGGTAACATCCGAACAGCTTTAATATTTTTAGCTGTGCATTTAAAAGGTTTTTTGACCTACCAATCTCTCTGAATAACTGCACATAATTTGTCAAAGCATTGTAAAACCAATTGTAGCCAAACACTAACTAACGTTTAATGGGCCATGTTCACATGTGAGATATGCTGTTTTATAAATTATATTGTAATAGTTAGTCGCTATACAAGTTATTCTAAATAGTCAGTTCGTTAAAAAAGCCAAAAGTTTTTAAATTAAGCCCAATTGAAATTTAAAATTTGAAATTATACGTCATCGGGAATAGACCAATCATCTTGTGTCGAAGTTTTTTTTGTTATACAAAACCAAGCAGCCAACGAACAAACCAACACACAGAATGTCGAAGTGAACGCACATCTAAGTGACATTAAAATTGACATCACCTAACATCAGTAACATCTAACCTTAGTTTTTTGTTTTGGTTTAATTTTATTATTAATATGAATCAGCTGGATATATAAAAGTTGAATCAAGTGTTTTACCCATTGTAAACGAAAATATGATTACCGAGATGATTACTGCATTTTTTAACAATACTCAGTTTACAAAGGTAAGACTTTGTTTTAATAGTAGGTAGTTACAGTTTATATGTAGCAAGTAAAACATATTTATCTCAGGTTTTATTTTTAGATCTGCCAAGCAAGAATATGGGGATAATTTCTTTTTCCATAAGAGAGAAGGAGACAAATTACACCTAAACATAAAGTACGGCAAAAACCTTCTGATGTGGTTGCATTGTAATTAACAAAAATGAAATTTTTAGTGCACAATATGCTTAGGATATGCTGCATGTCAAGGTTTGTAATATTTATTATGCTTTTTTGTTTTTATATTACATATAATAAACAGTGTATAAGGCCCTTTATTCCTATAAATATTTTTTTCTAATTTTGACATATAGACATTTTTTATAATCGCAGCAAGTGTTAAAATAATCTAGAAACAGATTTTGTTAGTGAACCTAGTAATAATTATGATACCAAAGAATGCTGCAGAGCACCTATGAAATTTTGAGTTAAAAAATATGCCATATTTTTAGGCTATTTTTATACCCTTTTCAAAAATTTTATGCTCCTCGTTTTTTGCAAAACTTAAAATGCTCTATAGCTTCGAACAAAGTCAGCAAAGCACCTCTATTTTATAAAGTTTTTTCTGTAAAAACAGCAACACCATATATTTATGCACTTGAAATATTATATTTTTAAAAATACATGGTGCTTGCTAACCTTCGAAAGAAGCCAGCAGAGCAATTCGGTTATTTAAAGCTTTTTTCTAAAAACCACACCCCATTTTTAGAATATTTTTAGACTCTTGAAATATTGTAAAACTTTACTAAAAAAATTGCTATTTTTAAATAATACAGGTTGCTTTGTTGGAACAAAGTCAGCAGGATACTTCAGTTTTTTAATTTTTTTTTTTATATATAAAAACAACTACTTATGACACATGTTTAGGCTGTTTTAAAATCCTAAAAATGTGGTAAGTACATTTGTTTTCAGAAAAAAACTTTGAAGTCAGCAAGGAATTGCGAAATTTTTTTAAAATGCCAAATTTCGAATATTTTATAATATTGTAGGAGCCAAAAAACGTGGTGTGGTTTTAAAAAAAACTGGGGTGCTCTGCTGGATTCGTTTGAAGCTAACAAACCATCCCGTAATTTTTTATTTTATAATACTCAATAGCCTAAAATGAGACATAGCTGTTTAAAAAAAAAATTGTATATTTAAAAATAGCAGTTTTTTTCGAAAAGCTCTATAATGTGAAAATGTGGTGAGATTGTTTTTTTTAAGTTTTGAAAATCCGAGGTTCTTTACTGGATTCGTTCAGAGCTAGTAAAGCTCTGCTCGTCTTGTTACATAAAATAAAGGCATTTTGTAGCTGGTTATATAGTTATTTTGTAACTGCATATCTAACCCTTTTATTTTTTCAGTTGGTTGTAAATATGTGGCTTCATAGAAGAAGTGAGGAACCATCTGTAACATCTATTCAGTGTTATTGGAAAGGCTCTAATTTATCAAAATGCATAAATATTGATGTACACTTGGCTAGATTGTTAAAGAAACCTCTTCATCCACTACAGGAAAATAAATCAGTACTTTTATATTCTTAGGATTTGTATATATATTTTTTATTTGTAAATAAATTGTTTTTTACTTCATTTTTCTCATTTTTTATTAAAAGATTAATAAATAAAATTTTCACAGATTTTTATATTTTTGTTTGTAAACAATAATTGAAGAGTTTTTATTAAAAATCACCAATGTTAATAATATTAATAATTTAAGTATTATTATATTATTCTTTCTCCTTTTTTAAAGCTACTATCAATAAAGGTATTACTTTAGCTTGACCTATGATCAATTTTTAAATTTTGTGATATATTTGGTTCAACAGAAAAAAAATTATAACCCTTTGACATTGGTTGTTTTTACTTAGATTTTCATAAAAAATAAACGGAACTGCAAACATGTTTTACTATCGTAATAACGAATAGCAACATTAAATTTTTTTTTCACATTTATCACTGTTGTCATTTTCATAAAGGCACACTTTCTGGTTTTTTGAAAAAGGTAGCAAGAATTGTGATATTTTTAAATTTATCACCAGTGATACCACATGTAGTTACCCGATTTATTGGAATATATAGACTTTGCTACCACATTCGACTGAACTTGGTTGTTTTTAATATTTATCACTGTGACATAGGCGTTTTTGTCAAAATGTTTCATTTTAAACTGCTGTAAATAGGTGCCTTTGTTTTGGTAGTTTTAGTCCCAAAAAAATCTATGCATATACAGGTACTCATTCCTCTTTGATTTGTTCGAAAAGTTAAAATTTTATAAAAAATTACATTGGCTGTTTAAAAACTCATTATAATCCCTGAAATGTGATAATTAGGTAAATTAAATTAAAAAAACAAACAAAACAAAATTATTAAATTAATATTTACTCTTACAAAATAGGTTCTTGTAAGTTAACAAGCAATTATGCAGATATTACTAAGTAAATGTACTTGCTTAAAATTCACACACGAATGTGGTTTTAACTTGTTAAATTAACTAACCCTTCTTATAACTCTTTCCACATGTATTCTTAGACTAGACATGTATTCTTTTACTTAATTGTACATCTTCTGGAGAACTTTTTTCATTCTGTGATACACTAGGTGTGGCTTTACTAAAGTGCATCCCATGTTTTCAAGTAGCTAAATATTCTGAAACCCCTATCTGCCATTATATGGGATCCAGGAACCAGTTTGTTTAAATACCCACATTTTTCTATTATTTCTTTATCACTAGTTCTTCCACAAAATGATGAATAAATTCGGTATCTTCAAAACTTTCAGGAGATTCTGCATTTTCTTCCAGAAGGGTTTTTAGGTTATACACCTAAGAATTTATAGTAGCCTCATTTTCAATTTCCTGAAGGGGACAATTAGCAGAAATTGCTGCTATATCTTGATAATCCGGTGTTTTTTTTATTAAAAAGTTTACGAGAAACATCGCTAGTAGAAGGTTGATTTTCTTTCCAAATTTCTAGGAACACTAATAAATATTTTTGAAGATGAATGTGAATCATTATCACATTCTGGAACAAAACACTTTTTCGTAGTCATAATATTTATTTATAAAAAGTACAAAATAAACACTCAAATTTCAAATAAATTATTGATAGAGACACTATGACAGATGACATACAGTGCTGCCGTTTTGCCGTTTTCTGAATTATTAAGTGACTTTTAAAACAATAAAACTTTAAATATGGTAAAAGTTTAAACAGAAACAATACTTTCAAAAAACATTTGATATTATATATTTAAAAGATATTTGTTTAACGATGTTTTAGAAGTCTAAAAGTAAGAAGGAGTACACAAACGAACGTACATCACTTCTCGTAAACCTTCTAGCTGGCAACGTTGTGCGCTAGCTCCTATTGGTCTATTCGTCTATTCGTTGGCGCGGTCTGTACGCAGCTTAACACAAACGTTCAGTTTAATTTCAAGGAAAATATATAATTAAGTGAAAGTGGCTAAAGTAACAAATAAACATTTAAATTTTGGAGCCAACAGGGAAGCATGGAATGGATGCGTTTATATTCACGCAGAAATCACCTGCAATACATACGGCTCCAAAACCAATAAAAAAAAAGTATCTCACTGAACCTAGGTAAACATAACAGTAGGCCTTCTTACGGGACACTGTCGCCTCAAAAGGCACATGAGTGTCATAAATCCAGCAGAAGAAGCAACTTTGTGCAGGTTCTGTGAAGAAGAAGAGGAAACATCATTCCACGTCCTGTGCCAATGTGAAGGCTTGGCTGGAATGAGGTTTCTAACATTGGGCGAAGAAAAGCCAATT
>OV651814.1:105145515-105278214 GCA_927349885.1 Psylliodes chrysocephalus
GTAATTTATATTTTCACTAAGGGGACATAACGGCCTTGAAATAAGAGAAGCCTCAATTTGATGGGTCACCGTAGTTAGTTCTTCGTAGGTTAACTTAGCTCCTCCAACTGTTCTCTTTAGATGGTAATTTCATGGACTTAACTCCTGCTTCCCATAAGTCTCCGAGTGTGGAGATAAAGTGTCACTGAATCCCTGTGGTCGTCATCATGGTTTGTATTTCTGATTGTTTGACCATAATGGTATTTTCCATTCGTAAATTGTTATTGGCTCCGACAAATGTTGTACCATTATCACTATACATGTGGGAACAGGGACCTCGCCTGGCTATAAATCTTTTAAACGCTGCGAAAAATGTATCAGTAGACATATCACTGACTACCTTAAGATGGATTGCCTTGGTAAATAGACATACGAAAACTGCGATGTACCCCTTATAGGATTTGTGTCCTCTTCATTTAGTGGCTCGCACCTGAAATGGACCTGCGTAGTCTACTCCGGTGAGAGTAAATGGTGGGTTTGGTGATACTCAGGGATAAGGTAGCTCCCCCATTTGTTGAAGTGCAGCCTGTGCTTTATATCGTGAACATGTGGTGCATTTATGAATGATAGGCTTTCATCCAATTAACAATCCAATATATTTGCCTTAGATAGGCTAATGTTGCTTGGTTTCCTCCATGTAATGTTCGTTGGTGAGCATCTCTAGTGATGAGAATGGCGAAGTGACTATGGTATGGAATGATTATGGAGTGTTTTCTAGTACACGATAGTTAAGCATGTTCCAGTCTACCCCCAACTTTTATAATTCCTACATTATCTATGAACGGGTTAAGAGTCAATAGTTTGTTGTGGTTATGTACAAATTTACTTTTCATCAAGGATTGGTAGTCTTGTTTCAATTCTTCAGATTGTGCTAGTTTTATGATTTGCATAAGTGTGCTGAGTGTCTCTTCATACTTTAACGAACCTTTGTAGGTGCCATCTTTCAAAAATATTCTGCAATATGATAGGACTCGTATCATGCCTGAAAATCTGCACCATATTCCATCGCTATATTTAACATTAGTATGGTAACATATCTTTAGTTCTTCGTTTGTAGAAGCAGCTATTGGAGTTTTAGGCCATTACTTCGTCTCTTGCAACCATACAGGACCTATCAACCATAATATGTGATTTGATAGTTTTACTGGATTTATTTCTCTGGATATATACATTTCATTAGATTTTACATGACTCCAGTGGTACGGTGGAACTAGTTTTTGTATTTCAGATGCTCTATTTGCTGCGAAGGTCTTCCATCTTAAAGGACCTCGTATCCATCCTAATGAAATCATTGAATCTGCCCAGGCATACATGGAGACATCGTTTAATTTGAGTGTCTGCTTAACTTTATGCACTAAGTTACTTATCAGAACAGCGGAACACAGTTCAAGTAGAGGCAGGGTTGTTTTCGTTCTTGCCGGAGCAACTTTGGATTTGGCCGTTAGCAACGATATGTATACTTTCCCATTATGAAATGTTCGTGTGTATACCACAGCTCCATATGCCTTTTCGGATACATCACAGAAGACATGCAATTCAGTATGGGTTTCATCACAATACAGCCATCTTGATATGCGAAAATCTTCTACTGCTTTAATGTAAGACTTAAATTCAAGCCATTGATCAGTTGTTTGTTGGTTACTGGTTGGTCCCAATCTAACTCTTTAAGCCACAATTCTTGTATAAGTAATTTGGCTTGGATAATAACAGGTGCCAGTAACCCTAATAGGTCGAATAATTTAGCTCTCATAAAATAACTCGGTTCGTCAGTTTATGGTAATTTGATACATTTGTTTGAAATCGGAATATGTCGTCTCTCGGCGACCATAAGACACCAAGGAACTTTCTTGTTTCATCTCCTGTCAATTGTATTATATTGTCTTTGAAATTTTCTGGAAGTGTCTCAAGGATCTCTGGGCAGTTGCTTGACCACTTTCTTAAAACCCCCAGATTTAAGTGTTACTGTTAAATCTTTCTGTTTTACTGCTTCGTGTTTGGTACTTGCTCCAAGTATGAGGTCATCAACATAAAAATCATTTAGGATGATTTTGGAAGCCTCGGGAAAACAATATTCTTCATCGTTGGCTAGTTGTTGTAAAATGTTCTTATGGCTAGATATGGTGCTGATTTGGTTCCGTATGTTGTTAAGTTGATATTCTTCAATTTTGTTTGAACTATTGCATCGCCACACAATGTATTGACAATCCCTTTCGTCACGATGTATCTTGATCTGTCGGTACCTTTTCTCAATATATGTGGTAAAGGCAACTGCATGTTTTATCCATCGTAGTAAAATTTCTGACAATTCTTGCTGTAGTTTGGACCTGCATATATTTGATCATTTAAGCTGGTATTTAAGTCAGTTTTGGATGATGCGTCAAATTACTACTCTTAGTTTAGTGGTTGTACTCGACTCCTTGATAACTGCTTGGTGGAGAATGTAGTACTTTCCTAGGTTTAGGTTATCGAAGGTTACTTGAGTCACATGTCCCAAGTTTGCATATTCTCGAAGAAACTGTTTGTAATCAGTAACTAGCTTTCCGGTTCTAGAGAGTTTCTGTTCTATTTAGATCAATATTTTCACAGCTCAGTTGTCTAGTGTAGTGTTTGAAAAGGGAATTCTTACTGTATAGGTTCCATCTTCGTTTCTTTTGGTAGTGTGTTGATAAAACTGTTCACATAGTTGGTCAGCTTGGTTCACATATTTGGGTGGATTGACTTCTTTCAGTTCCAAAAATTTTGTTAACTATTTATCTTCTCCAGTGCGCACAATCATACTTATTACCTTGTAACGGTTGGAACCGTTATTTCAACACATTCACCTCTTACTCAAATGTCATTTGTCCTCTATGCCTTGTAAGATTTTTTATTTTATTTGACTGACAGGACGATCAACTTGATTTTATTTTAATCTAGGTCATCCGATGAATTAAATATTTATCTATGTTAATGGCCGTCTGATTTTATAAGCTGATGACTATCTATAGACGGTTTCATCTGTAGATGGTTTTGATTTCATCTCTAGACAGTTTCGAGTTCAAGTTTGAATACTGAAGATCATTCACGATTTCATCTCTAGACAGTTTTGGGTTCAAATACAATAAGAACCATTTATTTTGAAGATCGAAGATGAATCACGTTTAGGGATGTTGCGATACCAGTAAAGTATCGATAGCGGTATCGAAAGGGTAACGAAACGAAACTATCGATACCGATATCGGGAAGAGTGTAGAACAAAAAAAAGGTCATCGGGAACGCCGACATACCATACCATAAAGTGATTCTACAAATATACTTCGTTTGTATTGTAAAGTCAAAACTAGTAAAATATTGAAACGAAAGTAGTAGTAGTATCGAAACAAAAAAAGTAGTACCCATATGAGTAAAGTATCGAAAGCAAAGTATCGGGTACTAAATTACCCGGTATCGAAAGAAAAGTATCGATACCAGTATTATATAACATTTCTAATCACGTTTCATCTCTAGACGTTTTGAGTTCGAATACCATTTATGCAGTCACAAATGAGAATTGTGAATAGGGGAATCCCTTGGTGGAAGTTGCCTGACCGGGGTGTAATGTGTACCTCTACAGTTTGGAGTGAAGAAATACCTGCTTTTACCTTTAACTTACCTTATGTACCTACAGATAAGTGCAATTCATTTAATCAGTAAATTATTTTAAATTTGAATTATGTGCAAACTTATGTGAATTAGAATTTGATAACTACCTATTTGTTAGTGGTTAGTAATTTTCTATATTTTTATCTCTAATCTAGAGTTAAGTGTATAAGCTTTAAATATAGTTGGTGCCCAACTTCTTTTTCAAAGTTATTCGAGTTATTTGAAAACCTAACCCACTCCCTATAAATTGAGCTCAAACACATATATCAAAGTAAACAAAATAACCAGGTATTCACGTTACAACCTTTATCGTGTTCGACTTAGCGTTTTGGACGTGACCTGACATAATTCATCCTAGTTCGGTATTTTGTGCTATTACATCATCTTCAGTTTTGTGGAGACCAGGAAGTATGATTTTGGCATATTCTTCTGTTCCTAAAAGTATATCAATTGGACCAGGTTTATTACACAATCTGTAAGCTGATCCAATCGATCAGCTATGAGTTTATTTTGCCATTTATTAATGTCCATGTTGGCAAGATTTTTTTTGGTAGTGTTTGCGTTAGTTTGGCCAGTACAAGTAGATGTACAGTCAAGGTATAGTTGCTAAAAAATCGTGGTTTTACTGTAGCTTCAATTTGCCATTTAGAAATTTTTGTTTCTCCATCTCCCAATCCAGATATGTCTGCTCGTATTCTTTTCCTTGGTAAGTTTAGGAGTTGTGCTGTTTCTTCGGTGATAAAGGATGACTCTGCGATCCTTGATCAACTAGCACTTGTAGAAGTTGGAACATACAAAGTGTGTACCTTTACCATAGCCGTAGGTATTAACTTAACACTATTATTTTTTCTGCCTGTGTGTGTCGACGTAGATACAGGTTCACATTAAGGAAGCTGACTGGCTACTATGGTAGTATTGGTCTGGGATCTTAAACTGTTTATGTTAGTCGAGTGGCTAAAGTAAAAACTGCCACTGGGTAAATGAGTCGACTATACTAACAACTTTATCCAATGAAGATGTCAGAAAAAAAAAGGTAGAGGAGAAGAGCAGACAAAAAAAGGAACACAAGAAAAGCGAGGGAAAGAAGTAATAGACAATGGTAAGCCTAATAAAAAATAAGTTCCCGGTATGGAAGAATTTTAAAACAACTGGACCGGTTGAAAGTTTGAATACCGGGGCCGAAGGATGTTTTGTTAATGTTCCAATATTTATCCAATTACCTTTTTTGTATTATATTTTTGAGAAACCCTGTAATTTTGTTTTAACGTCGAAAAAAAATTATATTGTCAATATTAAATAAAACATTTTAAAAGCTGAAAATCTTGTTCTATTATCAACACTGTGCGTACTGCCAGTGCCAACGGAAAACGCCATTAGATTAGGAGTTTTTTTTATTTATGTGAGTTCTTTTTATTTATGTTTATATGTTATGTAATAATTATTATTGTATGTTCTTTTTTACCTATGTTTTTTTTTTATGTAAAAAAAGAGTTTGTTTTTTATTCATCAGTTATTGTCAAATAAATTGTGGATAATTAATTATTAAAAAAAATATCAATAAATGGTTTTTAATTTTTTGCTGGACCGGCGCGCGGCCCCGATTTAATTGACTTCTCGCGCCGGTCCAAGGGATCCCATCCGCCCCTGATTGACAATGTATTAATTTTTTTATTATTAATAACGAGAGCTTTTGGTGGACTTAATTTTATTTATTCTTTTTTGTATACGGCTAATTTGTACGAGGGCTACAAAAAAAGTTCCGCCAAGTTCCAAGACATTTATCTTTAAGAGCATAAAAAAAATTGCGGCCCTGACTGTCCTCTGTCTGATACAAGTTATTTCGTTTACAGGCAGTTCCGACAACGTTGATCCGCAGTTCCCCTCACTCACTCGAAAAGAATTTTTTTCTGTTCTAAAAACCGATAAATTCTTTAAACTGTCGACTTCTAAGTGCATTGAAAGGGTAGAACAGTACATATTAAACAAATTTAATGCACCAGAAATTCCCACGTGCTGGGAAAAACGTTTTAAATGTTTTATAAAGATATTCGTGTTGAAACTTATCAAAAAGTGAAAGATATGCAAAAGTACACCCGCAAGATACACCAAAAAATATGCTTTATGGCTGGATGGAAATATCCCAACTATGTATCAATGTTACAAATTCTTCCTACGATGTAATTATTCTTACTGAAACATGGCTCACAGCTGATATCAACGACGCCGAACTTGGTCTTAACGGTTTTAATATCTACAGACACGATCGTTCCCCCCAGTCCAGCATCTTTAGCAGAGGTGGAGGTGTTTTAATAGCTGTTAGGAAAACATTCTCCTCGAGTATCATTAACTCTAACCCATCTATTGAGCAACTGTTTATTCACTTGGACCACAGAAACTGCAAACATATTTTAGGGGCCATATATATGCCTCCTAAATCTAATTCTAATTTATACCAACTTCACTTTGATCAACTTTTAATGTTAAATGAGCAACATCCGGTCAGTCAGTTTTACATTTTTGGCGATTATAATCTACCTACAGCAACATGAGATATTGAAGATTTCTGCTCTTCAGCTTCAGCTCATCCCAGTTCATCACTATCGGAAGAAGGTGCTATCGAAATCGTCTCGAACATATGCGCTTTTTACAATCTTTTTCAGTCCAACAAAGTGCTCAACCAAAGAGGAGTTATCCTCGACCTTGTTTTGTCCCCGGTGTAACTTATAGTTATGGTAGCCGTTGAAATATTGATCCCTCCTGATGTTCATCATCCTCCTCTTGAAACTTCAATTCAATATAAGATGAACTCAAGTGATGCTCCTGGAGAAGAGTATTATTATAATTTTCACCACGCCAATTTTGAGGGTATACGCCAATGTTTGGAGGCAATGGTTTGGGATGCGCTTATTCAAGGAAAGGAACTTTCAGACATGATTATTACTTTTTATGACCCTTTGTACTCGGTAATTGAGTTATTTGTTCCCTTAAAGAAATTTGTTATAAACAGATTCCCATATTCTTTTCAACTCGGAAGCTAGGTTAACGATAAAAAGGTTGCACATTATATTTACAAGCTAAACAGGACTCCCCAAAATTATGAAATATTCAGTCAGTTAAGATCACAATGCAGGATTATATCTAGAGAATGCTATTCAAATTACATACATTCTGTTGAAACTTCTGTTAAAAATAATGTTAAAGCCTTTTGGAATTTTGTAAGTACCAAAAGTTCTAATAACACCATACCTGATAATATGAACCTTGAAGACTCTTTTGCTTCTTGTGGCAGTGAAGTATCAAATCTGTTTGCCAAGCATTTTTCATCAGTTTACACTAACCAAAATCTAAATTTTAACGATATTGAATCAAAACTTAATGTTTCCTCTTACCACATTCCTATTTCGACCATTTACGAGACATTATCTAATCTTGACTTAAAGAAAGATCCAGGTCCTGACATTATTCCTCCCATCCTACTCAGAACTTGCAGCTTCGTATTGTCTCGCCCTCTCTTCTATATTTTCAATAAATCTATCGCCACAGGTGAGTTTCCAGATTATTGGAAACTATCTTATGTCACCCCAATATACAAATCGGGCAGCAAGTCAGACGTCAAAAATTACCGACCTATATCTATTCTCAGTACTATACCTTAGGTTTTTGAGAACATTATAACAGACTACCTTACCTATGACTGCTCTGGCATCATAAAGGATCATCAATATGGTTTTTGTGCTGGGAAATCGACTGAATTAAATCTAGTTACCTACGTCGACTTCCTGTCGGAAGCTTTGGAGAATGGTTGCCAGATTAATTCTGTGTACACTGACTGTTCTAAGGCTTTTGACAGGGTTAACCATTCTCTCTTAGTTCAAAAGCTCGATAAATATGGCATAAATGGGTCTTACTGCAATGGATTAGTAGCTATCTTACGGACAGAACTCAAATGGTTAGAGTAAACCATCACTATTCAAACTCATTTTAAGTTACCTCAGGTGTTCCTCAAGGATCACACCTTGGACCCTTATTATTCAACTTATTTATAAATGACATCATTCATTGTTTTCAGTATCGCAAAACACTATTGTTTGCAGATGATTTAAAAGTTTTCCTAACTATTTATGATGCCCTCTGGCTTCAGTCTGACCTTGATAATCTATCAAACTGGTGTGCCTTAAATGGCATGGATTTGAATGCTATAAAGTGCCATGTCATGCGCTTTTATCGATCCCATGTACCAACTACTACTTTTGATTATAACTTAAATAGTCATATCTTGGAGTCTGTTAATCAAATTAAAGACCTTGAAGTTATTCTAGATCCCACTTTAAGCTTCAATCAATACATACCTAAGGCTATCCATAAATCCATGAAAATGTTAGGTTTTATCAAAAAGCTAACACATGATTTTACTGACACAACTGCAATTAAAGTCCTTTATTGTTCACTAGTCCGACCTCACCTAGATTATTGCTCTTCTGTCTGGTCTCCGCATTACATAACGCACAGCAGAAACATAGAAAATGTGCAACATAAATTTCTTAGATACATAGCCTATAAATTGTGGGTGTCCTTTGCGAGTATGATTTGATAGAGAATTTTCTAAACATCCCCTCTTTGGAAACTAGGAGGAAACAGAGAGACCTGACATTACTTTTCAAAATTATCAATGGCAGATGCAGCTGTACTGAACTTCTAACAAAAATAAATCTTTATGTTCCAACGCGCTCAACTCGACAGCAACAAACATTTTATGTACCTTTTTATCGTTTAAACC
Organism: Psylliodes chrysocephalus; assembly: GCA_927349885.1. Taxonomy (NCBI): domain Eukaryota; kingdom Metazoa; phylum Arthropoda; class Insecta; order Coleoptera; family Chrysomelidae; genus Psylliodes; species Psylliodes chrysocephalus. Next base: position 105,153,953 of record OV651814.1, read on the forward strand.
ATACTTTTAGCAGCTGTATTCCAAGAATGTTAAGATTAGCCAACACTCATAACGATCTTGAGATATTTAACACCCCCTTTCATAAATTTATAAAGCAATTACGAGCCCTAACAACTATATATTGGGACAAAACAAAATACATCAATTATATATAAGTAGTTGAGAGTTATTTTGTTTTCTAATTGTTCTTTTATTTTATTACTGTTTATTTAGTTTATTAACAACAATTTTGGACAATCAGCAACACAAAAAATAAAATACTTATTCTATAATCTGAAATTTACAAGAAAAAGGTGCATTTTGTGTGGCAACTAAATAATGGGACAGCATAAAATAACTGTCAAATATCAAACAAGATTAAACCAGTAGGCGGCGAGAACAATACATAAAAGAAATGTCAGTTTATTTTGTATTGAACAAAATGGTGCGTGATATCTCTACAAATTCAAAAATTCGTGAATTAGTGATTAAAAGTTATTGTCGCAATAAAACAATACGTGTAGTAGCGGCTGAATTTAATATACCTAAAACTACAGTGTGGAATATAATTAAACATTATGGAGAGAATGGAAATATCTTGGAAAAAAAACGTAAAAGTCCAGGTCGCCCAAAAGTAGTTTCGGACAGGAATAAGAGAGTCTTGGTAAAATTATGCAAAAAAGGCCGAAGAAATACTTTAAGACAAGTTACAGCTGAGTGGAATCATGAAACGGGTCTAAATTTGTCAAGGGAATGCTGCCGCAAGTGGATACATAAAAGTGGACTTAAGTTTTATAAGGTTAAATTTACAGGTAACAATTTAAAAAGGTGTTTTTAAAAATGTAATATTCTTATAGGCAAAGGAAAAGCCACTATTAACAGCAAAACAAAAGCAAGCCAGGCTTACATGGGCAAAATCTAAATTGTCTTGGTCAGTAGAAGACTGGTCTCGGGTAATTTTTAGCGATGAATCGAAGTTCGATGTATGCGTTGGTGATTACCGTAAACGGGTAATTCGCACTAAGAATGAGGCTTTTCACAAAGATTGCTTAAAACGAACTGTAAAATTTCCTAAAGGAGTAATGATTTGGGGTTGTATGGCTGCATCGGATTAGGATGCTTTGAATTTATTGATGGTACCGTGAATGCCGCAAAATATCAACAAATACTTGAAAACAGTCTACTGCCAAGTGTAGAGAAGTTAAATATTGTTGAAAATTATATCTTTCAACAGGATGGGGCGGCCTGTCATACGGCTAAAACTACCAAAAAGTGGTTCGGAGACCACAATGTTAATGTCCTCTCTTGGCCTTCCAACAGTCCTGACCTTAATGTTATAGAAACAGTATGGCATAAAATAAAACAGTCATTGAGAAACAACCCACAACGGACATTACCAGAACTTAAAGACAAAATAGAGCAGATTTGGAATGCATTTTCCCCCGAACAGTGCAGATCCTTGATCGAGTCAATGCCCAAACGAATTCGAGCGGTCATAAAATCTAAGGGCGATGTTACTCCATTTTAAAAATAAAAATTTGTTCTATGTCCCATTATTTAGTTGCCACACAAAATGCACCTTTTTCTTGTTAATTATGTTAATTAGTGATTATAGAATAAGTATTTTATTTTTTTCTGGTGCAGATTGACCAAAATTGTTGCTAATTAATTAAATAAACAGTAATTAAATAAAAGAACAATTATTAGAAAAAAATAACTGTCAACTACTTATATAATTGATGTATTTTGTTTTGTCCCAATATATAGTTGTTAGGGCTTAGTACTGAGCTTTAATTTTTGATCTTTAATTTTAATGTAAATATTTTATTCAACCTTATTGTCTTTTGTCTTTTAAATTCTTAACCTATTTTATGAATTATACCACGATTGTATTTAAGCACCATATATATTTCACTACATTTTAATTATAATTTTATAATTGTAATTTATTTCTCAAATGGGCTTGCCCGTAAATAAATAAATAATAATTCTTAGATTGGACTCGTAATATCTCTGCAACATCCACAGCAGAACAAGAAATGATCAAAAACATGGTAGACCAAAAATCTTTCGAGGAGAGCTCTATATGGTCGAAGTTAAGAAAAATAGAACCTCTTGTGTCAAGCATATCCAAATAAACACTTTGCAAAGCTACAGAAATGAGTCTGTTCAAAAGTGGCGAAACAGCTTCGGCGCAAGTTTTGAAATTAGCTACAAACTCTTCTCCGAGCACAAAGAAAAAAATTAAAGAGATTCATAATTTGCTACTTTTGTCATCCATGGCTATGTACACTCCAGAAGAAGCATTAGCTTTAATCGTAGACTGTAGTTTAAGCAAAGATGATATAAGAATCCAAAGAGGAGCGAAAAAGAAACAAGTAAATATATATCCCAGCTATGCTGTAATCGGTCACGTCACAAAGACATGTTACCCGGCCAACATCACAATCTCGGTGGTGCATATACTGAGGTGCATATACCAGTTCAAGATCTGGTGGACCTAACCATCAAACGTTTAGCACAAGTTTTACTGAGGATCTCAGAAAATATTAAAGATATCAGTGTGATGTATAAGTGGGGTTTAAATGGTAGTGGTGGATACAGTCTTTATAAGCAAAATTTATCCACACTGTATGCAGATTCTAACGTGATTTTGTGTACACTAGTGCCATTAGAAATCTCAATTGACTATGAAGATGGAAGAAAGTTGGTATTTTGGAAAAATTTGAGATCATCCCCAATATCGAACTGTCGCCCAAATAAATTTGTTCTGAAAAAGGAATGCGATGAATCAATGAAAGAAGAATATGATAAAATCTCAGATCGCGGCACCCAAATCGACCACAATCATTCTAAGTGACCAGAGAGAAATACATTTTTATCATAAGTTATTATGCACCATGCTTGACGGTAAAACATGTAATGTACTTACCAACACTGCATCTACTCAGGCATGTAATGTTTGTATGGTAACACCGAAAGATATTAACGATTTGGGCAAAGTAATTGATAGAAAATGCGATGAATCCACATACCAATTCGGAGTATCCGTTTGACATGCCTGTCCAAAAGGTCGGGGAACTGGGAAGCCTACAAGGCGTACGGGAGAGAATATGGTTATGCCATTAGAAAAGCCAAAGAAAACTTCCTGGACGGCATTGAAAGCCTTCCAGAATAGTTAAGACAGAGAAGGAGACTTTAGAGTTATTACTAAGGTTATACTTTCCTGGATGTGAGATTATCCTTGATCAAAAGAACAGGAGAATCAAGGCACTAGTTCCTAGGGCCTCAAAAATCAAACTGGTTTCTTGCAAACTCAATAGTAAACAGAACAAATATGGACGATGAATTCCTTTCAACCATCAAACAGCTGAACCTGATGATATAATTCCGGCACTTCTACAAAAGTACCAGGAAGTACTAGAGGGACCACCGTGTAAATAATTCCGAGCTAACATAGCCCTCGAATATGTTCCATAAAGCTGGAGGTCTGCAAGAGTTGTCTTCATTCCCAAACCTGGGAAAGCGTCTTACGCGGAGACCAAATATTTCAGACCAATCAGCCTAACATCATTTCTCCTAAAACCATTGGATAAATTGAACGATAGATATATACTGCCCTACTAAGCGAAAAGGGGGTATCTACATTTTTTCGAAATATGAGATATTTATGTCTAGCCATTCAAGGCACTTTATTTTATCTAGTACTAGAGTGAATTTGCCGTATCTATACTACAAATATTATAATTTAGACTATAAGTTTAGCCGTATCTACAAAGCATACAGTATATACTAAGCATTTGGGCGGGAAGTAGCAATACTAGACAATAATGGTGGTATCTACACGACCTTATGCAGTTACGGCTGAAGTTGCTTAGTAAACGTCACTTATTGTCAAAGTCGTTTAGTATTAATATTGTGATTAGTATTGCACTTAATTTTAAACTGTGAGCACGTTCTAATCGCCCACTGAAAAAAAATTGTATTTCTTTTAATTTTTTTCGTTTATTTTTGTTAGTTCGGGATAAAACAACGTTGGAAATATTTTTAATTGTGTATATGAACATTACATACAATAATTTTAAAGTGATTTACTACAGATTTAGAGGTAAGTTCTTAATTTTACTACCATAACCTAAAATATTAACAAAATAATGTTTGCATAAAGAAGACTTTGGTTTTGCATATTCTGATCTCTTTTACGCAAAAAGTATTATGGATTTCGTTGTGAATAATGCGTTTCTGATTTTTTGTATTGTTTTAACAAACTGAAGATGTTTAAATATTTAATTCGATTTTGCGTTTATTGCATTTTATTAAAAATTTATGGACATAGTCTTGCAAAAGTTTTTTTTTATTTCAGATGAGTAGGGGGAAAAAGCTGCTTGACATAGCTCTTGCCTCGGCTCTTACGAACCCAACAAATAGTACAGATTGGGAAAATATTATTGAAAATGCGCCAGTTATTTTATTGGAGAATAGCGATATTCAAATTCCAGCAAATTTTTCGGATACAAAAAATATCACCCATAAACTTCCAGATCCAGAAACATTCAAAATAACTGGTAATTTAATGGAATATGAAGAGAATGCGTTGGGTTTACGTGAATTGGTAGAAAATGACATACAAATGGAAGTAGACGGGAATTTGGGAATAAATATTATGATGATGGAAGGCATGATAGTGGAGAACAATAATGAATTAATAACTCTTAACCGTGATGAAAACCCAGAAGAATATGTACTTGAAAATTTGGAAAACGCGTTTCAAGAAAATGGAAAAGAAATGGAAGAACGGTATGAAAGCGAAGCAACTACGTTGGTTTTGCGTGAATTGGCAGAAAATGACGTCCACATCGATGTAGACAAGAATTTGGGAGCAAATATTACAATAATGGAGGCCATAGTGGAGAACAATCATGAATTAGTAACCCATAATCATGAAGAATACCCAGAAGTGCCTGAACCTGACAATTTGGAAAACGTGATTCAAAATAATGGAAGAGAAAAAGAAGAACGGAATGAAAATGAAATAGAAACTCGCATTACTAAAAAAGGGGAACAACGAAGGCGTAAAAAATTTAAATATTCAACCGAAGAAAGAAAAATAATTAAACGAAATAAACTAAGGGATTCACATTCAGTTAGGGATGGATGTGGTGATCAATGTAAGAAAAAATGTAACAGGAAGATAAATCAAGAAAGAAGAACTGATATAAATAATCAGTTCTGGAATCTAGACCGCGAACAACAGCACCAATTTATGCTGTCGTGCATCAGCCAGACAAGCGTGAAACGTAAAACGGTTGGATTAGAGTCTCGCAGATCTCATACGCTAATGTATTCTTTAAAAACAGCAGACGGAGAATGTAAACCAGTGTGCAGAACCTTTTTTCTTACCACTCTAGGGTTTCACAAAAATAACGACAAAATTCTACAAAGATTTTGTACATCTTCGAACTCATTGCTCGCTCCAAAGCCACATAGAAATCGTGGAAAAGTACCTCATAATAAATTGGACCATGCAATAATTGAAAAACATATAGAGTCTTTCCACCCATCGATATCGCATTATCGTAGAGAACATGCACCCAAGCGACGTTATTTACCAAGCGATGTAAACATAAAAGATATGTTTGGCGATTTTCAAATGAGCAATCGAAAAATAACTTGTTCGTACGATTTGTATCGCTCAATAGTACAAAAGTTAAATATATCTTTTGTAACGTTTGGGTCACGAAGAATGCGAAATGTGTGAAACTTTAAAATCCATCCTCATTCAGAAGAAAATTTACAAAATGATTGTTCCGACTGCGAGAAGTGGTCAAAACATATAAACCGGAGTAAAGATGCAAGGCTGCTTTACAGAGAACATGCCAACAAAGAGCCAGAAGAAGGGGAAGTTACATATTCTGTTGATTTGGAAAAAATCAATGTTACCCCTGTGTGAAATGTTCAAATCAGTTATATTCATTCCACGATTGATTGCATATAACGAAAGTTTCGTTCCGGTAGGAACTAAGAACAAAAATATTAAACCTGTGGCCGCAATTTGGCACGAGGCAATTCGAGGACGAAAAAAAGAAGACATAATGGGTCGTATGATTGAACGTTTACGTTATCCGTAACGTACATGTTAGGCCGAGTTTTAACAGTAACAAGGCAAGTTCGTACGATGGAAAACTTTTTCCAACACATTACTGTTATTTTCTGCCTGTTATGTTCTAATTTAACAGGTTTCCATCATAAGAACTTGCCTCGTTACTTTTAAAATTTGGCCTAACATGTACGTTACGGATAACGTAAACGTTCAATCATAGCACCCATTAAGTACCTTTCACAAATTCTTTTTATTAAAGAGAGATGCGAAAAAAATAATTCTGTGGGTAGATAATTGCACTTCACAGAATAAAAACTGGGCATTTTTTACGTTTCTAGTTTATATAATAAACTCATCCGATATATCCGCCGAAGTAATAGAAATAAATTACTTCGAACCAGGCCACACATTTATGAGTGCCGACGCATTCCACCACCAAGTAGAAAAATCTCTACGGAAAATGAAGAAGGTTTATGACTTTCCAGAATTTAAACAAGCTGTTCAACAAGCCAATTCTGGCAGAGTTACAGTTTTGGAAATGGAACTCCGCGATTTCTACGACTGGCAGGATTTTTCATCCACTTACAAACTGAAAAAAGCAAATAGTACGCGGCCATATATCCATGATATGGTTCAAGTCACGGCCCACAGGGGATCAATGTCATTACTTTATAAAAACAATTTTAGTGGCTCTGATTTAACATTAAATTTCTTGAATGCCAAAATTACAAAGACTGGAATACCAGTTCCACCAATAGGAGAAAAGCCAAGAGGCATCACAGAAGAAAGACGTAATAATATTATCTCAAAGCTTTTAGAAGCCGACAATGCTATTATGCCGAAAAATCGTTTACATTTTTGGAAGGAACTACCTACCACTCAATGCCTTGAAAATGATAATGATGATGATTAATAATAGTTTTCCAATTAATATCCAAGTCATTTTTCAGAAAATATCTTGTTATTCAAACAAAACCATTTAAAAATAAACGTTTGTATGTAGATACTGTTTTTTTATTTTAGTAATTCGTAAGCATTTGTTAAGGCAGAATAGGGGTAACTACAATTATTTTAGAAAAAAATATAAATAAATAAATTGTATTATTTTCATCAAAAAAAAAAAAAAACGAAAAAAACCGTATATATTTTCGCTTTTAACTTAAATATTGCACATAAAATAATAATGGCATTAAATGAAATCTTAATACCTGCTAAACTCAAGACACTATAAATCACAGATACCCCCTTTTCGCTTAGTAGGGCAGTATACGGGACGATGTTCTACGGGATAAACCGATACCAGTTTGCCTACCAATCTGGAATGTCTTCCGATACAGCCATACATAGGCTAGCTCAACAGGCTGAACAAGCATTGGAAAGCATAGAAATAGGACTACGAGTTTTCCTAGATGTAGAAGGAGTCTTTGATTATGTTTCTTACAATTCAATACTGGGATCTATGCATAAGCGTAGCGTAGCATACTGCATTACGAAGTGGGTTGAGTTCATGCTTAATCATAGGACCATTACCAGTAATCTTTTTAACACAACAAGAGAGGTCTCAGCTAACAAGGGATGCCCACATATGTGGACCTTGGTAGTTGATGGCCTCTTATGGGAGTTAGAAAATTTATACTCACAAGCATTTGCAGACGACCGACATAAGCATCGTAGTAAACGGTAAATTTGAGGATGCAGGAGGCACTAAATATCGTTGAAAGATAGTGCCTAAAACCCGACGAAAACCTCTGTTGTTGCATTCACAAGAAAAAGGAACCTTCAAGGAATGAAGGAACTTTATAAGTGGGGATAACATCTAAAAATGGCAAAAGAGAATAAACAGAGAACTTCCTGGATTTAGACAGTCCAAAATATTCATAGAGGGTCCATCCAATAGCAGACAAAATCAACTGCTAAACCTTGGCAGAAGCGAACTATAGACCGTAATAGGACTATTACGGGACACTGCGGCCTTATAAGATACCTAAATATCTTAGGGATATCTGATGACTCCCTATGTAGAATATGTGAAGAGGAGGACAAAACTCCTACTCACATACTATGCCACTGTCAGAACCTTAAATGGTAACGGGAATGGCACTTCGGGGTACTATATCCGGAACCTGAAGAAATCGCGAATGCGCCCATCAGTCGTATTCTTGAATTCATCAAGAAAATTAACCTGAAGGCGTAACACTGTAAGGGTACGAGTGGGCCTTGATCCACACCCTAATTCAGATAGATAGATAATTTGGAATATTCCATATTCATAAATAGAATTTAAACCTATTATTGGTAGGTAATATTAAATGGATATTGTTAATAATGCTTAGTTTTATTCCAACATTAATCTAGGCATATTACTTTTAAGGTTTTTCGTGTTGTTATTGTTGTTTTTAGGTATTGTAAAGCTAATTTTATTAGTGGTGTTATGTGTATGCATACATTTGATATTTTAGTTAATCGCGATTAAAGTTTATATTTATTGACATAAGAACTTTGCAAGATTTATCAAAATAGATTACGCTCAACTGAGAGGCCCACTTACCATATGGCAATAATTTTTTTCTCACACTTCCCTTAATTCAAACTTGGAGTAGTCATGTGTGAGTTGGTTGGATTGAAAGGCAGAAAAAGGTCCTTTAGATCTTACAAAGATAGTAGATATATTTGTGAGATCTAAAGAATCTTTTTCTACCTTTTAAACTTCCCTTAACTATTAAACAATTCTGTTTTTAATTTATGGGAGTGTATGTATTTTACACCAGTTTTGTCTATGGCGTTATTTCATTACTTGGTAAATTTTTCTTCTACAGGTAAACAATGTTAGCATTTTCTGAAATAAAGATTATTATTACTAAAACAGAAAAAGCGCAATCGAACACTAATAAATATGTTAGGTATCCTTTTAAAATATAATTAAATTGAATAATATAATAATTACAATTCAGTATTTGACTCTAGATACAATCTCAACAATAATAAAGGACTTGTATATCATATACAATTTATGCCAATGGCAATATAAGAAAAAAATTAGATGACAATTTTTAAAATATGTATTTTTACATTCAGTCCAGAAAAGTATTTATTCTAAATGCATTTATTGTGGCAAATTAATCCATTTTCACCTCAACCTAAGGCTTGAGTCTTTTTTCTGTGGTGATCATAGTTTACCAATCGCTGCCCTACCAAATATTTATCATTCTTAATGTGTTCATATAGTTTTTTAAACTGTCTGATCTGAAGATTTATGATAGCTGTAATTGCACAAACTAAAAGTAAAAATGGATACAATCTTCTAGCTATAAAATTTCTAAGTTGTAAATTTGTCACAAATATTGGAACAAATGTGTAAGCTATGACGTATGGTATTGCTAAAGCAAGTCCAAAACTAACTATAACTGGAGCTGCGAGCTCTTTGAAAATAAAAGTCAAATTCATGTCTCGTATGCCATCTCTATAAGCCCTCTCAATTGCAGCTCTTAAAAACCAATCTGGACCCATCATAGTTATAGCACAGGCAATTTTTGTGTATAAAACTCCTAATGCCCAATCTTGCCATATAAATAAAATAGGAGTTTGGTGAATCGGCACTCTAAGTGGTATAATAACAACAAGTTCTAACAATAAACCAAATAAGAGAGGAATAATCCCCAGAAGAATAATGCTGGCTATAATTGTTTTAAGTCCGAGTATACACCACTGTTTAAGCCGGTCAATCATGGCTGCCCTGCCTTGAGGCAACCAACCCAAAATGAGGCTTACAGCTCTAGCTGCTAACCAGCACAGATAAAGGCCACAGGCTGCTGTATAGAGTTCATGTACTTTTACTTCAGTCTGAGCGTCTGTTGTTGCTGATATTTGTGGGGCTGGTGGTGGAGCTCCTACTAGCCAAAGTGACATAACACTTCTGCCAAGCCAAACTGGTACAGTGAGTGCAATCAAGCTAGACAGTACGAGGGAGATACAGATGCTGACAAGAAGTCCTACAAGCCTGGCTATGAAGAATGAAGGTCTAACATAAGGTTGAAAACCTAAAACAATAAATAATTATTAAATCACTTTCAATGAAATGACTCCCCTGTTTCTTTATGGCAAATGTCTTTCTGTTGAATCTGCGGAATTTTATATATGTTGCGGTTTTTGATTTCCTAATTAAAAGTGTCTATGGGCAAGTTTTTCTATAACTAATTTTTGAGATACCTGGGAATTCTCATAATCTTCAAAAATATTATAGACGTAAATATTGTTATTTAGCTGATATTCATAAATATTAAAAGTTACGGTTTGACTCTCTAAGATATTTATGACTTCCAGATTACAATACCTACCTTATGAAAAAAATATAATACATGACTTTTCTATCTAGTTATTACAACCTATTGCATCACCTCTGTAAATGTTTAGAGGATAAATTAAATATATACATTTTCCATATACATCTAACTCGAAATATTTTTCTATTCGCTCCGTGCGCGACAGCAGCGCCAATTCGTTTTGGTATTAATGGACTATTTCTGCGTATACTAATAAATACAATTTTTAATAGAATTCGTAATTAAAAAGTATATATGTTAGTTTTAATAAAAGTATATGGATTTGTAAAACAAGTAAAACATTAATTTATTATTATATATTTTTATCGCTTAAATTATGTATAATCAATAAAAATCAATAATAAAATATAGACAGGCAACAGTATTTACTGGAAAATGTATGAGAAGTTGCCTAAGTCTAATAAGTTGTCATTGAAGAATTAGCATATTCTGTCAAAATAAAAAAATACCATTTAATAATAGCGTGAAGTTAAAATGTATAAACAAAGAATCGTTATTTTTATACTTTCATTTTTGTTAGATAGAAAACATAGAATGAATGAGTAAAACTGGTTTCCCATTAGTAAGTCACAAAATTCCATTCCAGCCACATATAAATAATTAATCAAAGGCAGAAATTTTGAAATCTAGTCCTTGCTGAATGAACATTTAAGAATAAAGGGAAATTAAAGAACATCGTAAAATGATAATTTATTGGTTATTTAAAACCTTTCAAGTTTCTGATGTCTACTATTTCCAGCATTACTGTTATTATTACAAAAATAAAGGTAATTTTTCTTCTTATTGTACACCTATCCATTTATTTCTTTGATTTAATTTCCACTTTGTTACTGAAATTTTTTATATAAGTTACAGAATAGATATTCAATAAAAACAAAAATACTGAAAAATTTAAATTTAGCACTTTTCTTCCAATTTTTCCATTACGGTCCATTTTAGAAAAATCATGTAAAAACAAAAAATAATGGAGATTAATATCGCAAACAACTTTTAGTTTAACAATTTTCTTAAAAATCAGAATTTTGCACATTCTGTCAAATTTCTCGAATATGGACCTATTCAGGAAAATATGGCATAAAACAAAAATTATAGATAATAATAATATTATAAGTAACTTTTATTTAAAGAATTTTATTTTCCAAACGTAAATAACAGATATATTCCATAAAATATAAAAATGACCACCTATAAAGTACCCCCCCAGATGTTCCGACAAAATCTAATCAGTTCACTGGAGGCGGGAATAAAGCTTAAGTTTAAAATTTGGTGTTTTTCTTTGTATCCGTTCATGAGTTATCGAGGATACACACACACACACACACACACACACACCACACCACACCACACCACACCACACCACGCCACACACATCACACACATCACAACCATCACAACCATCACACGCACCACACGCACCACACGCACCATACGCACCACCGCACCACACGCCCCACGCACGCCCCACGCACGCCCCACGCACGCCCCATACACGCCTCACGCACGCCCCACCCTCACCCCACGCACACACATACGCACACGCATGCGCACACACAGGCCCACACACGCGCACACACACACGCACACACACACGCCTGCACACACACACACACACACACACACACACACACACACACACACACGCACACACAACACACCACACACAGCACACCACACACATCACAACCATCACACGCACCATACGCACCACCGCACCACCGCACCACACGCTCCACACACGCCCCACACACGCCTCACGCACGTCCCACCCTCACCCCACGCACACACATACGCACACACGCGCACACACACGCGCACATACACGCCCACACACGCACACACACACGCACACACACGCACATACACACACACGCGCGCACACACACGCATACAAACGCGCGCGCGCGCGCGCGCACACACACATACACACGCGCGCGCGCACACGCACGCACACACACGCACACACCCACGTACGCGCACATGCACACATCCACGTACGCGCACATGCACACATCCACGTACGCGCACATGCACACACCCATGTACGCGCACAGGCACGCGCACACTCGCGCGCACACACACGCGTGTATTCCTGGTTTATTCGGTCGTTTTTATTTTCTATTGTTTAGGAATACACCTTCACACGCTGAAAAAGAAAGATGAGGTCTCTTATTTTAAAAAATTTTTAACTGTAATCGTCCCCATCTTTTTTACATTTTGACTACACCCGAAGATGGAAAAGTTTTCCGAAACATATGTAGTGCTGTGCTAAATAATAAAAAATAAAAACGACCGAATACACCAAGGAAATTTTTATTTATATAAAATTATTTTATATAGTTTCCTGTATTCAAAATATGGTCTTTTTGTAGGTAAGTGCTTCGCAATGGCACCCAAAAATAAAAAAAAAGAATTGCTAAACGGTTAAGGTATAGATATCCTAAAAAGATACGAGAAATTGTGAAAAAAAAGGACGTCGCAAATACTTGATGAAGACAGAAAAGAGCACAATAAATTTAGTCAAAGATATGAATCGTCGTGAGCATAATACTGCAAAAAAAGGGGAAAGAGTATTTTACAACCCATCGTGCAAAGAAAAAAGCAATGAAAGAAGTTACGAATACTTTTATACGGGAAAATACACCTGATTCAGAGTGTCTTCCCACGGTTTGTTGTAACAATGCCGTGTCTAGAAATATCGACAGTTTTCGTGATGATCTAGAGGTAGGGCATTTGTGTAAAAAACAAATATCTCTGGGTTTGAATCCCAGAGACGACAGGCTTTTTTTTAATCTCCAAGTATGTGTTTTCACCTTTAGGGTTCGGGGATGGTCTAAATAATTCGTAGGGGAATTTTTGAGATTTGTTTCCGAATTTTCAAATTATTTTAGCCACTTATTTTTCAGATATACTGATTTTTCGGATATCAATTTGCAATTTCTCGATATTAAATTAAAATTTTTAAATATAAGTTAAAGTTTATATATTTTTTTTACAGCAAAACTGATTTCCTGGTAAGCCATTAATGCCAATGATAATTTTAATTATGTAGTTACTAATAAAAGTTTGTTAGAGTATCAATGATATATTAAGATGTTGATTGTAGCACCGAATAGCATAACTCACATTTTTTGGCACTGATTTAGAAAAAACTGCTACTTTATAGTTATTAGTTCAGTTATTATTACTTTGTTTAACACGGAAGTTATAATAAATAAAATGAAACGTTAATGTGTTACATTGATTAAAAATGTTTTTTATTCTTTCATAACACTCCTCTAGATAATAATAACATTCCCTGGATGAGATAACAAACCCTGTCGTGAAATTTTACAAAATCGTCTATAACTTGCAAAGTAAAAGGAAATTTTGTGATCTTTTGGAAAATACATATTTAGTTTTTGGAAAATTTAGTTTCTTATTTTCCGAAAAAACATGATTGGAACAGTGTTGTATGGACTAATTTCCAATTATTATTAGAGAAATACCCATATGTATATTATTTTTATTTTGTTAGTTTATCAGAAGAATAAGTCCAAATATAAAAAGATGATACAAAATTATTTTATCGCTTTATAAAAACGGGTATGTAATTACACGTGGATTGCAAATATATGACAATTTTTTATTAATTAAATAAAAAGTTACCTACATGAAGAGGATAAATTATATTACAATATAAAAAGATTTTACTTTTTCACAACATATACGTCCAATTAAGTCGGCACCATATGAGAAACTTTTTTATTGTTAGTTTTATGGAAACAAGTTATTCTTTATAAAAAATTCTGCAAGGTCTGAAACTCAAAATACAACCATCAGATATTTATTTTTTTGAGCTGAATCATCAAAAAATATAAATTTTGCTCAAGGTTAAAGTAGCTTTATTTTTGACAAACCTCGTATACGACTGATAAAATTTGATATATGATGGCTGTATTTTAGTTTTTACACCATGCACAACTTTTTATGAATAATACATTTTTTGATAAAATGAATAAAAAAAATTCCAATATGGTGCCGACTTAATTGGACACACTGTATATTAAATTAAAATAGATTTACCTACCTACTTGTACTATTTATTTAACTATACCTAATATTAATGAAAAAATAATTACTAAGTTTAAACAAATGGCATATTGGTCATTAAAAATAATATTGAAACTTTAAAATAGAGCTGACAGATATGAAAAAATTTGTTATTAAATAGTTTTACGAAAATAGTTCTGTCACAAATTAATAATTGAGATTAAAATTTATCAAGTAATGATTTATGGTGGAGAGTAAAGCACTTTTAAATTCAATATAAAGTAAAATATTAATTGAAAATGTTTAAGGAGGTCCTTTCGCCACCAATGTTAAATAAAAAATATTAGATTATGACTAAAATTAATTTTTTTCTAATAGTACAAGTCCTTATTTGGAAAAAACGTCAAAAATTTGATAATTGTCAACTGCGAAGTAAAAGTTTAGAGTTAATTTTTGCTAATTTCTAGGTGAAAAAGACACTTTAGTTTGTTTCTTTTATTAGTTTCGTTTAGTTCACGTTAGAAATAGAAAAATATTATAGGATAAGTCTTTAATTTTGGTAAAATGGAAATAGATGACGGGGAAGGTTCACCTTCCCCACCCCCACCTAAACCTCCAGATATTCATATTGTAAGCCCCAAATTGGTTAAGCAAAACATCTTTAAAAATAACGAAAATATCGTATCACTAAATAACCAAGACGAAAATTCAACAAATTTTTCCCAGACTATAGGTAACATCAACAGTGACAAGGTAAGTCAGACAAATTCTTTAATTCCCAACCCATTGAATGGAGCAGCAATTAAAAATGACATTAATACTAACAATATATCAAATCAGAAATTGCATACTTATTATAAGAGTACAGATTTAGGCCCATTACAAGTTTACATTGAAAATAACTGCACAGATTTTCGGGGTAAGTTAAATGCAATTAAAGTTAGTGAAATTATCTTAAATTTACATCCAGAAATTAATCTCAAAATCAAACAAATTCAGTCTATAGGTAGAAATAGAATCCGAGTAATATTTAAAGATTACTTAAGTGCAAATAACTTACTAAAATCAACAACCATTGGTCAACACAACTTAGTTGCATATATACCTAAGTTTTTAATTTACAAACTCGGTGTTATCAAAGGGATAGATACTGAATTGCCTGAAGAATTTCTAAAATGCAGGATTTCAGCTTATGACTTTCATAGTAAATTTGAGGTAGATTTCGTAAAAAGAATAAATCGTAAGGTAAAACAAGACAATAATGAAATATGCCTAGTTCCAACTACTTCCATTCTGGTTTCATTTAAATGCCAAACTTTGCCAAGAAAAGTAGGTACTAATTAATAGTTTTATATAATGTAGAAATTTACCAACAAAAAGTTCTTCTATGTAATAATTGTTATCGCTACGGTCATATTGGCAGGCAATGTAGAAGTAATAAAAGATGTTTAAAATGTGGTCAAGAACACGTTTCGGAAAGTTGCTCAGAATTGGAAAAAATATGTCTAAATTGCCAAGGAAAACATTATGCAAATGACATTCAAAATTGTCCGGAGTTCTCTAGACAGAAGGAAATTAAAAAGTATATGTCTGAAACAAACTGCTCTTTTAGAGATGCAAATGATAAAGTTCCAAAAAAAAGTTATGCTATGGTAACAGCCTCTAATATTTCCAATCCTTTACATAATCAAAATATTTCCCTACTTTCCCCACAATATTCATCTAACTGTATTTCTCAATTTCTACCACAACAATCATCCTCTTCTGCTACTCAACCCTCAACAACGTATGCTACTCAACCCTCAACAACGTATGCTACTCAAGCCTCAACTTCATATACTGCCAATAAATATCCTTCACAAAATAAAATTCAAAAACGATCTCGACCAATTTCACCTGATCCCATACTTAAAGCTCGGGAGTTAATAATATCTCCCACAACACTCCCAATGTTACTGGGGGAATTATTTCTTCTCAAAATTATCAAAAAAATCTAAATTTTTTGGATGATCATTCAGGTATTTTTAATATAATTTTAAAAATCGTTTTATCAGTTATTCAAATAATTAAAGAAAAAAATCATTTTGAAATTCAAGAATCAGATATAATGTCATTAATTAAAAGCAGTCTTAATTTAAATACAAGTGAATGTGTGAACAAATGAAATTATGTCAGTGGAATTGTAAATCAGCAATCTCAAATAAAGAAAACCTACAGTATTTGTTAAATCATGAACAGATAGATATTGCCTGTTTATCTGAAACTCGTTTCACATCTGATAAATATTTTAATGTTTGTGGGTATAATATTTTAAGAAATGATCGAGAAGATCGATCTGGTGGAGGAACTGCCATACTTATTAGATCGAATATTTTATTTACAGAGTTATCCAGTAATGTGTTCCTTCCGATATACAAATCAACAGGCAGTTAAAATTAGGTGCAATAATTTAAATTTTAATTTGGTGTCACTTTACGTCCCCCCTAAGACAAAAATTTCCGTATCTCAGTGGGAAAGATTTTTAAAATCATATTCCAAACCTACTATAATAGTAGGGGACTTTAATTGTCATCACCTCGCTTTTGGTGGTCCCAATACAGATTCTTATGGCAAAAACCTTTTAGAAGCTTTAGATAATTGTAGCTTATTATATTTAAATGATGGCTCTCCTACATTCATTGGTCATTCATGCCAATATAAGTCAGCTATAGACTTAACAATTTGTTCCCCAGATATTTCACATCTATTAAATTGGTCAACGCTAAATGATTTATATGGTTCAGATCATCTTCCAACAATTGTTAATATAAATCTAAGCCCTAAAATTACTTACTCATACTCAAATCGCAAGTGGAATCTTAGTAAAGCGGATTGGAATTCGTTTTATTTAGAAGCGTTGAAACAATTCTCAGAAACGGAAATTAATGAATATAGTCAATTTATGGAAAAATTAGAAAATATAATAGAACTAACCATACCTAAATATAGATCAATACATGTTTCCCCAAAAAACAAGCATTGGTGGAATGAAAACTGTAAACGCATAGTAGATTCAAGAAAGATTAGTTTTCAAAATTATTTAAATAATCCTAATTTAAATAACTTATTAGAGTATAAAAGAAACGATGCGGTGGCGAAAAGGATACTCAAACAAACAAAAAGGGATAGCTGGAAACAATATTGCTCAAGTCTTAACAAATCTACTTTAATGAAAGATATTTGGAAAAAAGTAAATAAATACAAAAATAGGAAAATAAATAATACCGTACAAATAGACATAAATGAATCGACCTGGTTAACAGAATTCCATAATAACTTGACTCCTCCATATGTTCATAGAACTCCATCATTAGAAAATATTGCAAAACAAACAGTGACCGATTATTTAAACCAACCCTTTTCTTATCATGAAATTTGTCTTGCCCTCAAAAATCCAAAAAATACAGCACCGGGTCACGATACAATACACTATGTTATGCTGAATAAATTACCGAAGAATGCAAAATTATCTCTTCTCAACATATTTAATAATATATGGACAAGAAAAATAACAATTCCTAAAGAATGGTACGAATACATTATTATCCCTGTACTAAAACCTGGGAAAAGATCAGATCAAGCTGATTCATATAGACCAATTGCTCTTGCTTCTTGTATATTTAAGACGTATGAAAAAATGATAAAACTCAGACTGGAATATTATTTAGAAAATAACAACTTACTTTCATCTACTCAATTTGGATTTCGCAAAAATATTTCAACTCAGGATAGTATAGCAAATATAGTAACAGATATCCAACTATGCTTATCAAAAAATGAATCTACAAGCGCTTTATTTCTAGACATAAAAGGTGCTTATGACAATGTAAATTTAAATATTTTATGTGAAAAATTATGTAAGTTAGGAATCCCCATAACTATTTCAAATCATATATATCATTTGTATAACAATAGGAAATTATTTTTAAAAGTAAACGGTGAATTATCTTGTCCACGAGAATCGGGCCTTGGGATCCCTCAAGGAAGTATTTTAAGCCCTTTACTTTATAATATTTACACGTTTGATATAGAAAATTGTATTCCAAGATCTACAAATATTCTTCAATACGCAGATGATGTAGTGATCTACACAAGCCACAAACAAATTAATTATTGCCATGATCAACTATTCAAATCTATGGAGAAAATTCATAGTTGGAGTCATGAAAACGGTTTAACAATATCTGAATCGAAGTCGGCTGTAGTTACTTATACGCGCAAAAGGTATAACCATCCAAATTATATAAAGTTATATAAATATAACCTGGCTTATAAATCCTCCTTTAAATTTTTAGGCATTATTATAGACAGTAAATTAAACTGGAAGGAACATATAAATTATGTTCAGAAAAGAACCCAAAATGCTGTAAATATAATAAAAACTTTTACTTGTCATAATTGGGGCTCTGACCCAAATGTTAGTCTAATGTTTTATAGAATGCTGGTTCGTCCAATTATAGATTATGGTTCAATTTTTTATAACACAGCAGCAAACTCACATCTTCAGAAAATTGAACAAATTAAAAATAAATGCCTAAGACTCTGCGTAGGATTCTTACCAAGCACTCCTATAAATGTTATGGAAGTCGAAACATGTGAGAGTCCATTGGATCTAAGAAGGAAATTTCTGAGCGATAAATTTGTATTGTTATCCCGATCAAAACATTACACAGTAATCAATAAATTAAGCAGATTAACTACTCTATGCTTAACTTCATCCTTTTGGAAAAAGAAAAAACTGCCATTATTAGTTGACAGTTTTATTTCTACTTCAGATGTCAGTAATGATCTACCAGTTTCAAATGGCGTACCGCTGTGGTCCAATCCATATCTGTCTCTTATTATGCCAGTTAATAGTTATATTAATAATAAATTCGACGTTGACAACCCTTTACTAATAAAGACAAATTTTTATGAAGAATTAAATACAAAATGGAAACATTATGAAACACTTTACACCGATGGTTCTAAATTAAATAATCAAGTAGGTTACGCTTTATATTATCCCAATAAAGAGATTCAAATTTTAAAACGTTTGCCAAATTGTATGTCAGTTTATAGTGCAGAAATATTAGCAATTAGAGAAGCCTTTTCGTTATGCCTAAATCAAGAGGAATTAAATTTTGTCATTTTCACAGACTGCAAAAGTTTAGTTCAAAAGTTTCAAAATTTTAATTTCAATTCTAAAGTTAATTATATAATTCTGGACATTTTAAAACTAAATTTTGAGGCAAGAAATCAGGATAAACTAATATACATATCTTGGGTCAAAGCCCATATGGGAATACCTAATAATGAAAAAGTAGACTTTTTGGCTAAAACTGCAACAAAACTTAATTACATAAGTAATTTTAAAATACCCCTATCCGATCTAAATACTTGTTTCAAATATAAAAGGGATCAAAATTGGCAAGCAAAATATGTAGAGAAGGAGACAGGTAATTTTTATAAATCTATTCAACCTAATATAAGGGTAAAACCGTGGTTTGATAAGCTGTCAAATAGACCACTAATCCAAACGATTAGCAGAATTAGAACTAATCATGCTTTATACCCTCAATATATGAAGCGAATAGGTCTAATAGATAATGATTTGTGTATTTGTGATGAGATTGCTGATTTACAACATATATTTTTGGATTGTATTCTAAACGATTTAGAAATTAATTTATTATACCAAAACTTAATTAACAACAAAATTCAATTACCTATAAATTTAAAAAATCTACTGACATTTGACAGTATATATAACATACTCTATAATTTTGTCAAAACACTCAAATTAAAATTGTAATTAGGAAATAGAAATAAAACATGTAAGTAGCGATGCTACCAATAAAAAAAATTTGTACACCTGACTCGAAAAAATTGTTAAGAAAAGAAAAAAAAAATAAAGAGAAGAAAAAAAAATGGAAAAAAAAAACAGAAATAAAAAAAAAAAACAAAAATAAAAAAAAACAAAAATAAAAAAAAAAACAAAAATAAAAAAAAAAAACAAAAATAAAAAAAAAACAAAAATAAAAAAAAAACAAAAATAAAAAAAACATAAATAAACAAAACATCTAAACCTTATTAAGTTCAGGTTATTTTTAGTTATTAAGGTAGAGCAACTTTAATATAATTTGTAAAGTAATAAAGTTTGTTATATATTTTTATTTGTTCACCTGACAATTGACTGGCCTGTTGGTTTATATCCAGTGCCACTAACTTAGTTAAAAAAAAAAAAAAAAAAAAAAAAAAAAAGTCCTTATTTATCTAATAGTGAACTTTTAACTATACCTTACCGTGCAAATTTTTGAGAATTTTTTTTTAAATGTGTGTGTTTGTACAGTGTCTTACGAGAAAGTAAGACTTCAACAACAATTTTCGAATTATACTATTATTTATTGATTAGATGGAGTAGAAAAAAACTAAAAATAGGGTTTTTGAAATATTTAGGTTTTGTTTTTTACAATAAAATATATAGGTTACCGTGGAATTTATTGAGAAATTAATATTAAAAAATCACAAAAAATTTTCAACTAGGTTACTTTTTTTAATATTAATTTCTCAATAAATTCCAAGGTAACCTATATATTTTATTGTAAAAAACAAAACCTAAATATTTCAAAAACCCTATTTTTAGTTTTTTTCTACTCCATCTAATCAATAAATAATAATATAATTCGAGAATTGTTGTTGAGGTCTTATTTTCTCGTAAGACACTGTACAAATACTCACATTTAAAAAAAAATTGTCAAAAATTTGCACGGTAAGGTATAGTTAAAAGTTCAACATTAGATAAATAAGGACTTCAACTATTAGAAAAAAAAAATCAATTTTAGTC
Source organism: Psylliodes chrysocephalus (assembly GCA_927349885.1). NCBI lineage: Eukaryota > Metazoa > Arthropoda > Insecta > Coleoptera > Chrysomelidae > Psylliodes > Psylliodes chrysocephalus. Next base: position 105,175,266 of record OV651814.1, read on the forward strand.
ATAATCTAATATTTTTTATTTAACATTGGTGGCGAAAGGGGTGGCGACAGGACCTCCTTAAGGGGCGATTACACCGTTGTGTTAAACGGAGATTAAAATGACATTGTTAGTGTAAAAATGTCATTTTAAACTTCGTTTAACACAACGGTGGAATCGGCCCTAAAGGAACTAAAAAATATGTTTAATCATTGTACTTATTTTTAAGTGATTTCGACTTAATACAAATTTTGAATTTTACAAACATTTTTTTTGTAAAACTAATTACAAATGTTTCCATATGCTAACTTTTTTTAATTTGCGAATATTTTTTTGTCATCATCTGTTAAAGTTTTCTATTAAAACACCTCCACTATCCAATCCCCAATTTTATATTATTTGCGCCTACTTTTCAAAATAAGAATTCGAGGTTTTAACTCAGAAATCTGCACAGGAATTGCAATCTAAAACAACAGACTATGGTTTGGAAAATATTTGTCTGTTTTATGGAGAAAACTTAAATATGTTTAAAAAAAATTAGTAGCAAAAATATCCAAACACTATTCATAAAATAAATTTTAAATTTTGAAAACACAATATCTTTAAAAGTTTATTTACTCAAAAACTGTTGAAAAACAAAATATTAATAATTCGATATTCATGTAACTTCATTCACTCTAAAAACGCATAAATAATCTCTTAAATTCTCTAAAAAACTGTAAAAAAACATTTATATATTCATATACTTTCTATAGTGCCCGCCCAGATTCTGCACTGATGCATAAGTCATCAACCGCAGGGGTGGTTTCTTATGAAACTAATCTATCCTGTAGTATATAGTCCATGGAGACTACACAAGGAGCACGCACTCAAGTGTGGCATTTGCCAGAGTATGTCCGCGCTTTATCGTATAAATAAAGCTTTCTTTTTTCACCCTAGCGTCGCTAATTTTTCTTTTGTACCGGTGTGAATATAGAGGAATAAACAAATGTGAAGTTAGCGTGAAAATAAAGTAACCGATTATTTAATTAACGTAAACACGTGTCAAATGTTTTGAAATTAAATAAATATAATTAGAGTTATAATTAATTAATAATTAATTAGAATTATTTATTTTATTTCAAACTACCGCCTCATTCTCTTATGCCATTTTAGTACTTATGGAACACTAGCGCCCTCTTAAAATACTCTGTTTAACACAGTACGCTTGTTATACATGGAGTGCGTGCTCCTTGTCATTGCGTTCGGTTTGCCATGTTCCTTTAACTCCTTTAACACTTTTAACTCCAAACGACTCTTTTAGCGTTCGGTTTAGTCCGATTAGTGACAGTTTAACACGCTTAAATGTCATTTAAAAGCACCCTAAAATTTGTCCCGCTCCAGCCCCTGACTGACCGAACTCGCCTTGTGTAGCCTTCATGATATAGTCGTTGGTTTCTAGACGACTGTTCTCTTCTTTCATTCGAACTTTTACTTATGACGACCGCAGCACCCTGTCGGGTGATGGGTGACATTGCACTTCTTTTATTCGTACGTTTCCGATAACAGCCGCATGCTGCTGCAGGGTAACAATATTAAGGGGCCTATTCAGTAACTCTAAACGACGTCGTTAATAGACGATAATCGTTCACAGACGACTTTTCTTATTCAGTAGACGATTGTCGTTGAAAATAGACAAATATGGTTGTAAAATTGTCGTTCATCAACGATAGCCACAGAGCTGTCGTTAATAATATGAAGTGTCGTTATAGTGATTTTTGCATTCCCTCTCATTTTTCATTGTGAATCAGGATGTGTTTTAAATAATAAAAGCACTTTTTTACAAATTTTACAACTAAATTGCCATCTACCTAATTCGCTCCGTGCGCGACAGCAGCGCCAATTTGTTTTGGTATTAAAGGAGTATTTCTGCCTATACTGACAAATACAATTTTTAATAGAATTCGTAAATAAAAAGTATATATGTTAGTTTTAATAAAAGTATATGGATTTATAAAACAATTAAAACATTAATTTATTACTATATATTTTTCACGCTTAAATTGAAGAAAATTATGTATAATCATTAAAAATCAATAATAAAATATAGGCAGGCAACAGTATTTACTGGAAAATGTATGAGAAGTTGCCTAAGTCTAATAAGTTGTCATTGAAGAAACCATTTATAATAGCGTGAAGTTAAAATGTATAAAAAGGATCGCTACTTATATTTTCATTTTTGTTCTAAAGAAAACATAGAATGAATGATTAAAACTGGTTTCCGATCAGTAAGTCACAAAATTGCATACCAGCCAAATATTATAATCAACGGCAGAAATCTTGAAACCTAGTCCTTGCTGAATGAACATTTAATAAAGGGATATTAAAGAACATCGTAAAATGATAATTTATTGTTTATTTAAAAACTTTCTAGTTTCTGATGTCTACTATTTCCAGCATTACTGTTATTATCACAAAAATAAAGGTAATTTTTCTTCTTATTGTATACCTATCCATTTATTTCTTTGATTTAATTTCCACTTTGTTAGTGAAATTTGTTATATAATGAAAGGGATCGTATTTAATTCCGTCCCTGTTGAATGGAACCAAAGTCGTGGATGCGCGGAAACAAAAGCAGGGAATCATCGCATAGGAACGGGGATTATTATGGAATGTCAGATTTTGAACGTAGAGGGAATGGAATGTCGCGATTGTTAAAAAGGTGTAGGTTTTTGTTAGTTTTATTTGTGATAAAAATGTAAGTGCCTTTTTAAATCAATTATTATGTTTGAATTACTTTTATATTATTTAACTAGTTGATGGTTCACTGTTTAGATTTGAATTTCACTGTTATAAGTAATTTCATGTTTTTTTCTTGATAGCATTTTTTGTATCTGTCATAAAAAATTGCTTGCATTCCAATTACGAGTTTATTTGATTTTATGACTTATTTTGCTATCTAAATCAGTGAAAAATAGCACCCTTTTAATATTTTAATTTAAATATTTTTGAAGTTTATTGATATTTTGTAGTTATACCAAGGAAAATTTGCTATAATTTTTATTTGACATTGAGATTATTTTTTAGTCATTTTTAAAGTTCGGCAAGGGAAAAGTAATATATTAGTAAATTATGTGGTTTTCCTAACATCAGATATTCACAGCATTGGCAGATCTAGGTTAAAAGTATAAAATGCCTTGTTGATTGATACTAAAATTTTCCGCCCGTGGCTGGGACAACATCGGGATAGGTGTCCCGGTAACTTACCTGATTTTGTCACCAGAATATTCAACTTTAGGTGGGTAGTAAAGCTGTAGAGCTTCCCCATTACCTTGTCCCTAATAAACCTTCTTCAGTTTTGCATCGAGTGTGTTTGAACCTAGTAATGCTCAATGTTTGTTATCTGATGAGTTATTGTTCTTAAAATATTTATTTTATTTTTGCCTTGCAGCCTTAAATATTGTTTTTTTTATACATAATGTATTGGATATTATTTCATATATTTTCCTGTGTATAACCTAAATTGAATATTATTTCATATATTTTTCTGTCTAACTAAAACATCAAGTAATTAAATGTGTTTTTTTTTATATATATACTTAATTTGTCATTTGTATCCCAATTGACGCTTGATTGGTTTTATTGTATTTATTATAACTTTGGGGTTTTCTTGCTGGTTCTTTCCCCTCATATGATAAACTAATTATTTTTTATTGCACCGAACCAGACCTATATTTAATCTTTATAAAAATATATTTTATATACTTATAAATTTTTACATTCTGATTCTGTCATAATATTTTCAATAAAGATTAGATATAAATCAATACATGTTTTCTTTTAACCTTTACCACTCCCTCAATAACACGTAAGTAGCCAATAGATAACGAATCTTGCAGTCTGTCACTCGTGGTGTCCTAGTCACTTCATAGTCGATCACGCCGCCACTTTATTTATCATACTTTTATAAAAGAGAGAGAGAGATATTATTTAAGTTGTCTCTCTTTATTACAGTTGGTTACACTACAATAAGTTTCACTGTTTTTTTTGCTAGTATTTGTACAATTTTCAACACAGCAACTCCGGTTGCTTATTGTGTTGTTTTTACCTACTTTTTTGAAAAAAAGTAAAATGTATACGTGTATTTGATATGCCAAAATTACAAAATATCCCCCTAAAATGCACGAATTATCCGCAGCTAGCGCTAGTATCGCTTTTGCTTCCCTTTCCATGACTTCGCACGGAGCGAATACAGCAAGTATAATTTGTAAGGAATTTATTTAGGACCGATTCCACCGTTGTGTTAAACGAAGTTTAAAATGACATTTTTACATTAACAGTGTCATTTTAATCTCAGTTTAACACAACGGTGGAATCAGCCTTAATTATTTTAAAAATAAATCTGATTCAAAGTTAGGATTGTCCATTCGACCATTTACTATTGGATTCTTATTAACAGTGCTGTTCCTAAAGTAGCACTGTAACTGTAACAAAACCTATATTATGGAAGTACCTCTTATACCTAAATAATACTTCTTCGTAACCTACACAGAAAACGAGGCTAATGGCCTGAGTTGTCGAAGCCGATGACATCAACAGAAAAGATAATCAGGAAAAAGGATTGATAGTATCAAATTTGGTTTGTCTTTCAAATCCAATAAATACAACTTTTGTACTGTTCTCGATTGTTTTTTTGTAATCTTTTGGAATAGTTCTGTTTTTTTTTTTAATATATCCCTACTCATTTAAATAAACCCTACATACAAGACGACCAGCAAAAATGGCCCGCGAGAAACAGAATTCCTACGAACCGAGAATCGACCCCCTGATCATTTTGTAGGTTAAGAACAATAATTAATATATTTTGAAAAACAAATGAATATAACTACTGGTAGAATTTTTATTTTACGTTCCAAAAAAATGTCAAATATACCGGGTGTTCAAATTAAAGTGTTACAGTTAAATACCTCCTTCTATAAAAAAAACAAAGTTTTATATTTTTTTGGGGAAAACATTTTGGCTAAAATCGTTTTTTTTTATAGCTAACCATAATATGGCCAACTTTTTTCGCGCAGAAAAATTTTCAAGTAGGTGTTACTCAATAAGTAGAAATCCAATAAAAAAATGTTTCCTTTAGAAGTTTCTTATTTTTTTATGAACTCTAAGAATACCTATGTAAAAAATAGGGTTCCAATTTGAAAAAAAAATCCACCTCTATATGGGCATATTATGGTCAGCTATAAAAAAATTAATTTAGCCAAAATGTTTCCCCTAAAAAACTATAAAACTTTTGTCTGCTACTTTTTTTTATAAAATGCATATTTCGGCGATATTTAACTGAAACACTTTAATTTAAACACCCGGTATAATCATTAACATACCTTCTTTTATCACAAAACACTAAATTATAATACCAACTTACTAGAAATCATCGTTCAGATTTGGTAACTAGAAACAACGTAACGACTTTATTATTGAATAGAGTTTCAAAAATTATCGTTATAAAAGTCGTTGGTTGAACTGTCGTTAGCTTAACGATGTCGTCCATAAACGATAAATTACTGAATAGGGCCCTAACTCCGCAGTTAAATTGATCAAAAATAGTAGAGTTATTGCAAGTTCACATAAGGTCAGTCACTATTAGTGCCGCTCTTATTTTGACATCTAAGCATGCGCAGATCGTTTATGTTCTAAAACTGAGTTTATTAAAGATTGTGTCTGTCCTTATTTGTGGATGTTTAAGGGCAGCAGGTAGTGGCGATTTTATAACTTTCGGGTGCGCTCGCCGACATTCGTATCCGTTCGAAGTTTTTTTTATATTAAATATTTAATATAATCGTCATCTAAACCTTTTAAAATTATAATTTCTAATGCCTCTTCAATATTATGTACTATTATATACAACAAAAAAGATAAACTGTAATTTAAAGTTATTAAACTGAGGTTAGACATAAGTATAAGGACAAGGATTCTAATGTCAAAATTTCAAGTTTGCAATAAGTCTGATTTTAGCATGGAATTTATTTGACTCTAATTACGATGTCACTATTAAGGCTGGCGTTATAAAAATTTGCAATATCTGTCTAGTAAGTAGTATCATTTGCATTAAGATATGCGAAAATTGTTGTGTCCGTATTGTTAATCGTCACCTGTGGTTCTTTATTGATTATTCTCGAAACCGTACATCTACTTATAGGAGTTTGAGGATTTAAATCGATAAACAGGTGACTTACTTCTTCATAGGTACGTTTTCTATCATCATATCTAATCAACATTAGTATATACAGTATGGTTCAAATGAAAGGAATAAATTCATTATAATGGAAGTAGTCGGTTTTTCGAAAAAATTCTCGGACAGGTCAATTTTGTTTGCTCAAAGCGCAATTTTTTAAATAGAATTCAATTTTCCTTCACTTCCCTTTTTTGGGCAGTGACGTCATTGACAATTTTTTTAAATAGTAACCACAATTTTTTTTCTTGATTTTGATATAATGTTGTTTGTTATTTCTTTTACGGAATCATTTATTGTTTGTTTTAGTTCTAATGGCACCAGTTGAGTTTGGAATTTTTCCCAGTTAGCCTTTTTTATTTTCCAACTTTTGGGGATAGTGTGTGGTGCAAGACGAGTACTGCAATTAATTTGTATAGGGGCATGATCTGTAAAGAGCTGTTCCTGAAGTACAGTCCATCTAAAGTTGTGGGCGATTCCTGCAGAGCACATTGATAGATCTAACCGACTAAAAGTATTAGATCTAGAATTAAAATATGTTCCTTCTCCGGTGTTTAAAAGAACAAGGTCAAATTCATTGATGAGTTCTTCAATTGTTCTTCCTCGTGTATCTAACCTATCAGAACCCCAGAGTGGATTGTGGGAGTTAAAGTCCCCTACAATGATAAATGGAGTTGGGAGCTGGTTAATTATATCTTTTAGGTCATCAGAATTCCAATAAATGTCAGGTAAATATATATTACATATTGTAATTTTTAGTGGATACAAAATTTGTACAGCAATTACTTGAAGTCTGGACTGTATTCGAATATTATTTATTGGAATGTTGTCTTTAAGAAGAATAGCAATTCCTCCTCTTGCTCTTAAGTTGGGAATTATATCTTTTCGGTATATATTGTAGCCTCTTAATGAAAATTTTGTGTCTGGTTTAAAGTGAGTCTCTTGTAGACATATACAGAAGGGTGCTGTGTTTACTGTAAGCAGTTTTAACTGAAACAGGTTATTTATGCATCCATTACAGTTCCATTGTAAAATAGTGTCCATTAGTTAATAATTTAATTTTTTTGTAAAATGGGACAGCACAATAATAAAAAGTACCTAATAGATAAATGAAAAATTGAAAAATGTAAATAAATATGTGTAAATGATATATATGTATAATATGTATATATGTTTGTAAAAATAAAGTATATAGTATAAAAAATAGTAAATTTTAAGTAGGGGTAGAATTATCCGGAAGTTTTTGGATTGGATCCGGAAGTTTTTGGATTGGATCCGGAAGTTTTTGGATTGGGTCCTGTAGGTCCATCTCCTGGTTTTCCTCTTCCGAGGAAGGTAAATCATCCAAACTTTGAGAGTTATTACTGTCTTTTGGCTTTCGGGATCTTCCTTTTTTCCAACCACGTCCACGTTTAGGTTTCTTGACAGTCTTTGTTTTCTGGGCTGATGAACCCGCCTCGCTGGTTACAGATTCAATATCCGAACTATCAGTTCTATATCGTTTCTGTATGGGACAGCCAGGATCCGGTAAAGGTAATTTTTTGGATTGTGCAGGTATTGTGGGTTGTACAAATACGGGAGGGGGAGTATAGAAAGCACTGAGTGCACTTACTAAATGGGGAATTAATTCTTGTACCAATTCTTTGGTATTTAACTTAGGTATAATCGGAGGGGCAATGGCTCGAGCAAAGGAAATATTTGGTTTTGGGGTGGGTATAATAATTTTCTTTCTGGCATCAGTGTAGGATATATTCTCTTTTGCTTTGATCTCTTGTATCGCTACTTCTTGTTTGTATATTGGACAGTCTTTAGATCTTGCGGAATGATCTCCTTTGCAGTTTATACACTTTACTGGTGGTTGGCATTGGCTGCCCACGTGAAGAGATTTTCCGCATACACATATTTGCTCTTTAGTGCACCTTGTTGCCGTGTGGCTAAAACCTTGACATTTAAAACATCGTAATGGGGATGGAATAAATTGGCGAACTTTGAGATTATAAAAAGCTGCTTTAACTTGTTGTGGTAATTTCGGTGTATTAAATGTTAGGATGTGAATCGGGGTATCAACGAGTTTACCCTCTTTTTTTGTTTTAATACGTCTTACATCTATAACACCTTGTCCTTCTAGTTCATCCAAAATTTCTTGTTCTGTGCAATTCAAAAGGTCTCTACAATTTATCACTCCTTTGGCATTGTTAAGGGTGGAATGTGCTTTGACTTCGATATCGTATTCTAAGAATTTCGTAAGTTTAGATATTTGTCTCGATTGTGCTGCGCTGTTAGTTTCAATAAGTAATCCTTCTCTTATTTTGCGAATATTTTTTACCTGACCTACTTTTCCATATAATTGTTATTGTTATTGCTATTGTTATTGTTATTGTTATTGTTATTGTTATTGTTATTGTTATTGTTATTGTTATTGTTATTGTTATTGTTATTGTTATTGTTATTGTTATTGTTATTGTTATTGTTATTGTTATTGTTATTGTTATTGTTATTGTTATTGTTATTGTTATTGTTATTGTTATTGTTATTGTTATTGTTATTGTTATTGTTATTGTTATTGTTATTGTTATTGTTATTGTTATTGTTATTGTTATTGTTATTGTTATTGTTATTGTTATTGTTATTGTTATTGTTATTGTTATTGTTATTGTTATTGTTATTGTTATTGTTATTGTTATTGTTATTGTTATTGTTATTGTTATTGTTATTGTTATTGTTATTGTTATTGTTATTGTTATTGTTATTGTTATTGTTATTGTTATTGTTATTGTTATTGTTATTGTTATTGTTATTGTTATTGTTATTGTTATTGTTATTGTTATTGTTATTGTTATTGTTATTGTTATTGTTATTGTTATTGTTATTGTTATTGTTATTGTTATTGTTATTGTTATTGTTATTGTTATTGTTATTGTTATTGTTATTGTTATTGTTATTGTTATTGTTATTGTTATTGTTATTGTTATTGTTATTGTTATTGTTATTGTTATTGTTATTGTTATTGTTATTGTTATTGTTATTGTTATTGTTATTGTTATTGTTATTGTTATTGTTATTGTTATTGTTATTGTTATTGTTATTGTTATTGTTATTGTTATTGTTATTGTTATTGTTATTGTTATTGTTATTGTTATTGTTATTGTTATTGTTATTGTTATTGTTATTGTTATTGTTATTGTTATTGTTATTGTTATTGTTATTGTTATTGTTATTGTTATTGTTATTGTTATTGTTATTGTTATTGTTATTGTTATTGTTATTGTTATTGTTATTGTTATTGTTATTGTTGTTGTTATTGTTATTGTTATTGTTGTTGTTATTGTTATTGTTATTGTTATTGTTATTGTTATTGTTATTATTATTATTATTATTATTATTATTATTATTATTATTATTTATTATTATTATTATTATTATTATTATTATTATTATTATTATTATTATTATTATTATTATTATTATTATTATTATTAATTATTATTATTATTATTATTATTATTATTAATTATTATTATTATTATTTTGTTAGATTAAGCACTTAATTACAAATAATTATCTTTTATTCATTTATTGTGTTCTCAAAATAAAATAAAATTTATGTGTCTGATATTTAAATGACTTTTATAAAAAAAATTGTCATGTAAGATATTTCAAATATTATGTTTCCGAGTAGGAAATTGCAAGATCTATCAAAATTAAGAAAAATAAATTGGTGTTACTATTTAAAAAAATTGTCAATGACGTCACTGCCCAAAAATGGAAAGTGGGGTAAAATTGAATTCTATTTAAAAAATTGCGCTTTGAGTAAACAAAATTGACCTGTCCGAGCATTTTTTCGAAAAACCAACTACTTCCATTATAATGCATTTATTCCTTTCATTTGAACCATACTGTATATTAGTTCTCTTTATGGTAAATTTGCCATTCTCAGATAGAACACTGATGTCACCGCGACGTCATTTTTTGGGGATAAGCTCAGACGTCATCACCTAAAAATTACTTCTCGGAAACGTCATAAATGTATTAACGTGGCACGTATTTTTGTTCACTTATATATACGTCATATTTTGATCATACATTTTAATTTAATTAAAGTGCCAACAAAGTTGGTGATTTTATTTTTCCAAAATGACAAAAACAATTTTTTGTAGCACTTCAAGAAAATATTGTTAATTATAATAAGCGCCTCGCCTCTAGATCACTAAAGGTGTTTAACTTTGTAGTACATGCTCTTTTGTGCTACTTGCCCACTATTTTTAAAGGAAAAGAAGAAGTTATTTCGTGTTGTGGTATCACTTGCCTTCATGTGGTACCTACTATGGTGGTAAACCTGACTCTTCATTATGCTTTTTAGTGCGAAAACGCCCACTTCGTTTATTTTTTTTACGATTATTAAAATTAAATATTTTCTGTTTTAGGACAAATATGGGTAAAAGATCACGTTCCAGATCGAGAGAAAGACGACCGCAAAAGAGGTCTCGACATGATTTAAAACGAGAGATCGAGCGCCTGAAGGGAAAATTAGAACGACGCAGTTCGTGTTCCTACTCAGAGTCGGCCATTTCTAGAAGCCCCTGTAGGGTTTCTTGTACTCCGACATCGAGACGCTCCAGTTCGAGACCATCTCAAAGTCCATTGAGGGCTCATTCAAAAGACCATCACCCTGTCGGTATGGTAAAAATGTCTAGAAATCCTTCAAAAGACCATCACCCTGTTCATATGGCAAACACAACTAGAAATAGAAATACAAAAGACCATCACTCTGTTGGTATGGCAAAAACATCTAAAAATGTTAAAAGCATCCAGGTACAAGCTGATGTGCATGCTGCAGCAGATGACTCTGTTAGTGAGTTCTCAGAACCAGAGATTTCTATAGCAGGGAGCCCCTTTATTGATTCTGATATCGAGAATGTAAACTCTGCACAAATCGATACTCTAGTGGATGAAGGGAAGCTTGACCATTCGATACTGAAAATTCTAGGAATGGAAGAAAAGTCTGGGAACCAATATGAGCTACACACAGTGATTAGGAATTGTTGGTTGAAGACAATTGAAACAGGCCTACAAAAAGAGGAGAAGACTGATCTTCTTACTAAGTATGGATTACCTTGCAATCTATTGGAGCTTGAAGCCCCCGAGTTAAATCCTGAAATAAAAGCAGCCTTGACTGACTTTACAATTAGGAATGACATGTTCCTAGAAAAGAGGCAGACCCAACTTGGTAAAGGTTTGTCGATTTTGGGATCTGTTCTGAATATTTTGATAAAAAATGAGCCAGTAGAGGGGGAGACCAGAGAGGAGATCTTATCAGCCCTGAGTGGCTCAGCCAAATTTTTTTGTGATTTATACTACCGAATGTCCTTGTCCCGTAGATCACAAATAATGCCAGCATTAAACAACAAAGGTATTAAAGAAGTTGTCTAAAAAACGCCTATAGGACGTTCCTTATTTGGCCCTAATGTAGGGGAAAAAATTAAAATGGCACGAGTTTTAGAAAGATCTGGGAATGTTTTTCGGCAGAATCCCATTCAAAAAACTAAAACGAATTTAAACTTCAGGGCCCCAGTGAGGTATCAGAGGGCACCTCAACGGAAAGGGGCATACCCTCAAAGGCAATACAACCATTACAACCAGAACAAGAAAAGAGAAAGGACCAAAAAATAGAACAGGTAAATATAGGTGGACGATTAGAATATTTTTACAATGAATGGTCTACTCTTTTATGTATTACATCTGATGTAGAAAAATGTCTAAAAGGTTATAGAATTCCTTTTTTTGCACATTTAAGACATCATCACAAAATATTAGATCTGACATACTTTTGGCACTGTCAGAATTAATTGAGAAAGGCCAATTTTTGTCAAATTATTTTTTGGTAGACAAAAGTAATGGAGATAAGAGGTTTATTTTGAACCTAAAAAAGTCGAATACTTTTATTAAACCACCTCATTTTCAGATGGAGGATAGCAGAATAGTCTTAAGGCTTATCAAATTAAATTGTTTTATGTGCACTCTTGATCTTAAAGATGCATACTTTCTAATCCGCATTCATTTTTCACATAAAAAATTTCTAAGATTTACAGTAGGGACCAACTTTTATCAATTTAATGTAATTCCTTTTGGTTTGTCAACAGCGCCATCACTTTATACAAAAATTATGAGACCTGTAGTAGGAAAATTACGAGAAAATGGGGTGGAATGTGTTATTTACCTAGATGATTTTTGGATACAAGGCAGGAATGCGAGATATCAATAAATTATACTTTGGATTTGCTTCAGTCGTTAGGGTTTATTATTAACAGAGAAAAAAGCAATTTATTGACAACTCAAAAGTGTACTTATTTAGGTTTCATATTCAATTCTGTGGATATGACTTTAGAAATAACCCTTGAAAAGCGACAAAAAATATTAAAATGGATCAAAAGATTAGAAAATAAAAATACTATCAAAATAAGAGATTTTGCCCAATTTATTGGTATCCTTGTTGCAGCCTGCCCTGGATTCAAATATGGAAAACTTTATACAATGATATTTGAACGTGAAAAATTTAAAGCACTAATAAAATGTAACCAAAATTATGAGGGACAAATGACTTTATCAAAGGCAATAAAACAGGATTTAAAATGGTGGAAAAAGCAGGCCCCTCTGGCAAAAAAATAATATAAGAGAGGACCGTTTTTCATTAGAAATATACTCAGACTCGTCGAATACTGGGTGGGGAGCATACTGTAATGGCAATACAACCCATGGGTGGTGGCCAGCCTCATTTGCTACGAAACATATTAATATCCTTGAATTGCTAGCCGTTTTTTATGCTTTAAAGTGTTTTGGGAGTAATTTAGAAAATACAAACATTTTGTTGAGAGTAGATAATACAACTAGCCCAATCGGATTAGTATTTTAGATTCTGAAAAATTCGAAGCAGCAATTTTCCTTCGGAATTCGTTGGAGGGGGTCTCTGGTAGTCTAAATTCAAAAAGTTGGGATTCCAAAGTTGTCACCTCCGCCATCTTGATTTAAAGGGTTATTTTTTGTATCTTGAATAACTCATTTATTTTCAATTTTACACGGAAAATAGTGTTTACAAAAGTTATTTAAAATTAAATTTCCTACAATTCTGCTTTTTTTTGTACGATCGATTTTTTTCGATTTATACCCGAAAAGAGGGGGTGAATTTTTGGTTATAGAATAACTCGTTTATTTTCAATTTTACGAGAAAAATTGTTATATAAAAAGTTGTTTAAAATTAAATTTCCTACAATTCTGCTTTTTTTTGTACGATCGATTTTTTTTCGATTTATACCCGAAAAGAGGGGGTGAATTTTTGGTTATAGAATAACTCGTTTATTTTCAATTTTACGAGAAGAATTGTTATAAACAAAGTTGTTTAAAATTAAATTTCCTACAATTCTGCTTTTTTTTTGTACGATCGATTTTTTTCGATTTATACCCGAAAAGAGGGGGTGAATTTTTGGTTATAGAATAACTCGTTTATTTTCAATTTTACGAGAAAAATTGTTATAAACAAAGTTGTTTAAAATTAAATTTCCTACAATTCTGCTTTTTTTTGTACGATCGATTTTTTTCGATTTATACCCGAAAATAGGGGGTGAATTTTTGGTTATAGAATAACTCGTTTATTTTCAATTTTACGAGAAAAATTGTTATAAACAAAGTTGTTTAAAATTAAATTTCCTACAATTCTGCTTTTTTTTTTGTACGATCGATTTTTTCGATTTATACCCGAAAATAGGGGGTGAATTTTTGGTTATAGAATAACTCGTTTATTTTCAATTTTAAGAGAAAAATTGTTATAAACAAAGTTGTTTAAAATTAAATTTCCTACAATACTGTTTTTTTTTGTACGATCGATTTTTTTGTATTTATCCCTGAGAAGAGTGGGGGTGAACCTAAGTATTGTATTGTCACGTTTATTATTGATGTTGTACCATTATTTTTTCTGTTTTTTTTTTGCTGATTTTCAAAAATGTTATTTGGTACAATTATGATTCCGATTTTTTCTAAGAGTTTACCCCCCTCTTCTCAGGGATAAATACAAAAAAATCGAGCGTACAAAAAAAACAGAATTGTAGGAAATTTAATTTTAAACAACTTTGTTTATAACAATTTTTCTCGTAAAATTGAAAATAAACGAGTTATTCTATAACCAAAAATTCACCCCCTCTTTTCGGGTATAAATCGAAAAAAATCGATCGTACAAAAAAAAAGCAGAATTGTAGGAAATTTAATTATAAATAACTTTTGTAAAAACTATTTTCCGTGTAAAATTGAAAATAAATGAGTTATTCAAGATACAAAAAATAACCCTTTAAATCAAGCTGGCGGAGGTAACGATAACTTTGGAATCCCAACTTTTTGAATTTAGACTACCACAGACCCCCTCCAACGAATTCCGAAGGAAAATTGCTGCTTCGAATTTTTCAGAATCTCAAGCCTGTTTTTCACCTAATCCGATTGGGCTAAACTGCAATTGCTTACATTAATAAGATGGGAAGTGTTCAACACGTTGAATTAAATAAAGTATCTAGGCAAATTTGGCAATGGTGTGAAAACAGAAATTTGTGGATTTTTGCTTCATATATTCAATCGGCTCAAAACAGAGCAGATGAACCTTCACGTATGGTATCCATTGAAACCGAGTGGGAATTGTCTCGTGCAGCTTTTTCCTTAATTAAAAACCAATTAGGTACTGCAGAAATTGACTTATTTGCCTCTAAACAAATCACAAATGTGAAAGGTATGTTTCATGGCACAAAGATCCTGACTCGGTTGCAGTGGATGCTTTTACATTTAGCTGGGAAGGTATATTTTTCTATGCTTTTCCTCCTTTTTCCTTAATTTTGAGAGTTCTTAATAAAATAGTAGCTGATAAAGCAGAAGGCATTGTTGTAGTGCCAGATTGGCCCACTCAAGTTTGGTATCCATTGTTTCAAAAACTAGTTTCTTCAACTAAGGTAGTGTTAGAACCAGATATTACATTACTTTCTTCTCCTTTTAGACGAGAACATCCTCTACATTCCTCACTTTCCCTGGTAGCCGCAAAATTATCTTGGACTCACTGAGAAAACAAGGTTTCCCAGAAGATACCATAGATACGACTCTGCAGTCATTATCAAAATCTACGATTAACCAGTACAACTCTTCCTTCAGAGCTTGGTGGACATACTGCCAAAAATGGGATCATGACTTATTTAATGCAAGCGCTTCAACAATCTTATCCTTCTTACAAGAGGAACTAAAAAATAAGGGCAGTAAATATGGCACACTAAATCAACATCGATCAGCGTTGTCACTGATTTTACCAGGTGAGGTAGGTAAAAATATGCAAATTAAAAGATTCCTGAAGGGAGCTTACAGACTGAACCCTCCACGACCTAAATATAAAGTTACTTGGGATCCTCAAGTGGTTTTACAATATCTAGAACAACTGGAAAACAATTATGATTTGTCATTATTTGAGTTATCTAAGAAACTTGCCACGCTTTTAGCTCTTGCAACAGGGCACCGCTTGCAAACACTGCAATTAATAAGAACCGAAAATATAGTTTTCACTGCGACCGGAGTAAGAATATTTATATCTGACAATATAAAAACATCAAGACTAAATAGTTTTCAACCCTGTTTAGAAATGGCTTATTTCCCTGATAGGTCTAAGATATGTTTGGTCTCCTCATTAATTGCCTATGTGGAACGAACTGCGGAATTGCGGATAACCCAAGAAGATTCGCCTTACCTTTTTATTAGATCAACAGAACCATATACAAATGTTTCAAGAGCTACAATAGCAATAGCAACAAAGGCCTTTGAACAAGGTATATCTTGGGATCAAATTAGGACAACAGTTGGTTGGTCTGAAAGATCCTTGGTATTTGGAAAATTTTATAATAGACCGATAATGTCTAAAAGTTTAATTGAAGCTGTTTTTACAATAACTTAGATATGTCAAAAGGCTATTAGGCCTAGGATTATAGTTTTTGTGTTTGTTTCTTTATAATATATATTTAAAAAAAAAAAAAAAAAAAAAAAAAGCAATATTTTATTGTTACTTTAAACATCTACAAAGTTAAACACCTTTAGTGATCTAGAGGCGAGGCGCTTATTATAATTGAACGATCAAACGAACACTTGGAGTTCGATCGTAATTATGATAAGCGCCTCGCCGAATAGATCACTCCCTCCCAAAAATGAAGACAGAATTCGTTCTCTGACAAAATTTGACGATTGAAAATACCCGCCACTTTTTAAAATATTGCAAAAGTAAAGCATAATGAAGAGTCAGGTTTACCACCATAGTAGGTACCACATGAAGGCAAGTGATACCACAACACGAAATAACTTCTTCTTTTCCTTTAAAAATAGTGGGCAAGTAGCACAAAAGAGCATGCACTACAAAGTTAAACACCTTTAGTGATCTATTCGGCGAGGCGCTTATCATAATTACGATCGAACTCCAACTGTTCGTTTGATCGTTCAATTTTTTTATTTTGATGGCTGGTCGCTGATAGGGTGAGGGACAAATAATAAATAGGAAGAAGAGAAAAGAAGAAAAAGTTGGGTTATGTTAAGATGAACATGGCGTTAACGCTGTGTTGCAAAAAAGTGACTTTTTAGTCTTAATTTTGTTATGAGGTAAGATATTCCTTACGTTATGTATTTTAGATCATACAAATGGTTATCTTTTAGTGATTGCATACATGATATATAGTAGTAATACAATTTTCGGATGACTGTGAAGGTGCCCTGGCTTTAATGCACCGTAATTGATTAACATCTCCAAGAAGAGAAGTTTATTGGACACCCTACAGAAAATTATGTTTGCAAAATGCTTTAACAACGGATGTGAAGTAATTGATTTATTTATAAAGAACTGTTGTTGCAGTAATTATTTTTCAGCTACTTCTGGAGTTTTATTTCCAGTATTCATGGTGTTTAATGTTTAGTTTTAATGATTTTTTTAAATGTAATTATTTTATAATAAAGACTGTTTATTATAAGCACAACTAACGTCATAGTAACGTTACAAATTGACGTCATAATAATGTCATAAAATGACGTCACTGGGCCGCTACATAATGACGCCATTTTGACGTCACATCTCTGGTGAAAAATGACGTCATAGTAACGTTACAAATTGACGTCATAATAATGTCATAAAATGACGTCACATAACAAGGTATTTTTGAAAAATAGAAGAGTTCACAAGTTCAAATTAAACTGCAACATATATAAAATTCAGCAATTCTATCGAAAGCCATTTGTCATAAGGGAACTGTGGGGTTCCTTATATTTTAGTTTTCTAAATGTGTTATTAATATATTGTATTACCAATTGGAGGTTCCATCATAAATAAAGCTTGGTGGACGGCTCCAAGTCCAGCACCAACTTCGGGTTGATTTTGCTGTTGATTATTGCCATTTTGTTCACCTTCCTGACTTTCTTTTTTATCATTATCACCCAATAAATAGGAATGGATATTAAGAGCCCAAGCAACAACTCGGCACCAACTCCTTACCAATCCTCAAATAAAATATAATACTTAAAAAATTTACCAACTATATTATATCTTAACGATTTACTATTGTTTTACAAATGATGCTGTGGCTCTCACTATTATTACGCCGATGAAACAAATGTCTTACTACCCAGAAACTATTACAAAGTACTACAAAAAGATACCTCGAATGCCGTAGAAAGAATTTCAATATGGTTTGGTGAGAACTCGTTATTATTAAATCTATCTAAAACTAATTGTATATTTTTATAGCACTGTCGTAATAAAAATGAATGCCCTGTAACGAATACACTGCTAGAATATTCTAAATCGACAAAATTACTCGGCGTTATTATTGATGAGCATCTAACTTAGGTGGAACATCTACATTTACTTTGTGGGAGAGCTTGCTTTACTTTGAAACAAATTTAAAAAGTGGTTGATCAAACGTTATCTTATATCGGTGTAAAATGGTTCCACAATATGATATGGATTTATTTTTTGGGGAGGTTCACACCTTGACTGTCTTTATAATACAAATCTCTTTAGAAATCTAAATTTGTTGACAGTATGTGCTAGTTATGCATATGAAAAAACAAAAGTTTATTCAACGAATATTATAGCAGATCACCTTCACAGCATACTGTTTAGAAATAATTTTACTATATTGAACTACCACAGACCTACCTCACTGAAAAAGAAATGCTGCTACAAATGTTTGCAATTCTATATGCTTCCAATTTAATAAAAAAAAAACTAAAAATCTATCAGTTTTCAAAAATAAGACAAACAAATTTACATTTATATTGAGCCTTACAGCTTGGATGATTTAAATTTTAAACCAACGACGAAAAACTACTAGACTAAAGCATTCCTTCATAATTAAGCCCTTTTTTATTTCAATCATTCAAATTGTGTGTATTATTGCGCAGACAGAGCTGTCGCATCGGCTGCCGCATTAGAAAGAATGAGATAGATACTAATTTGAGTGGGGGTGCTGTGTGCGAGTATGTTTATCTGAGGATCGACTTGCGTTTTATTAATGAATCAGCATTTACTTCTACTACGCTTGCTTTGCAAACTTCAAAATTAATTGCGTACTTTCCTGATAAACACTATACAACTATAATAGTTGTAACGAGAAAAATATATTAAACGGATAATAAATATGCAAATATACTTCCCTAATGTAATTTTGAAGGCCTTTTGTGCGTTTTAGAGCTTTATGTTTAGTCAAGGCCGAATTATAACAATAAACAATCCTTGTGACAATACTCTCCCATAATAATTTAATAACTACGTGGATGACACCGTGAATGTTTGCAATTCGATTTTTGTAAATAAAATATTTTAGTAGTTTCCTGTCGTTTTTTTTTTGCCTTGGCATTGCCAATTGTCCAGACTAGTTTATAATTTATACACTTTTCGTCGTTGATTTAAACTATTATTTGTAAAAGGTGCATACTTTGTGAAATCAACGGAAATCTTTTTTCAATGATAATGCGGATTTGCTAGGTTTTCCCATATTTCTAAAATGAACAGTAAATTCATTTTTAAGCGTGCATTTTATAGATCATCAAATTACCCTGCTTCATACATATACGGAAAGTTAAACGCGGACCTTCTCTTTTACAATGAATTGGACAAAGTGTAAAAGGAATATACTTAAAACAAAGACAACTGTTAAGAGAGGAATGCCCGATGCGGAATACATATGCCTCCCACCAACTTACGCTCATATATTATCCCAGCCCAGTTGTTGAGTTGTATGCGTCACCCAGACAACACACCAAATCCTTTGGATATCTACTGGATATCCCAATATCCACTGAATGTCCAGTCCATGGTGGATATCTATTTTATATCCATGAGATGTAATTTATATACATGAAATGTCCATAAATAATAATAATAATTATATAACAAATTATTAAAAAATTACGCCATTGTGGCTAATAGTACCGTTTAGATATTTAAAATTAAAATAAAATATTTAAAATTAAAATAATTATTAAATTACTTAAATATTACGCCATGTGATAACTAAGAAAGCACGTAGGTATGGTTTATAGAAATTTAAAATTAGTGAGTTGTATTCAATATCCCACAGATATCCGCTAGATAAATATTGGCAATGAACGCGAGCGCAGGCGCGTATATTTTCTGCCCTCACAGGTGTCATCGGCCATTTTATAGTTTGTTTTCGTTTTGTTTGTGTCGTGTGCATGAGTTTCATTTGCCAATTTTGGATTAAAAGCGGTAAGTAAGCTTTAAAACCTAAATTTATTAGTTTAAAAGGTTGATAGGCTTTAGTTAAATAAGACAGTGGTTAAATTCACGTTAAGATTGTTAAATAGGTTGTATGCAATGTAGGTTAGAATCCGTGCCCTTTTTAGGAAATTCGCAACTAGAATTCATTTCGTTTTTACGATACCCTATTTTATTATAATTAAGATGGATGCGTTTATTTTACCTACCTTCATATTTCGTGTGATTATTATTGTTGGTTTGGTTTTTATTGTTTAATGGTTATTATAATAATTTAGAAAGGTATTTTTTTCACTGGTTAAGGTAATCTTATTACATCTGCCTTGTATTCAATAGCATGCATGAAGAATTTAACAAGTAAGGTTAGGTTATGTTTAGCTGGTCCAACAGTTTAAATTTTAGATAAATAAGTATATATATATATATATATATATATATATATATATATATATATATATATTTACATCTCTGTATCATTGAAGCGTCCCGATAAAGATGCGCTTTAAAGCGCCCATGTCTGTTTACCCTTGATCTACTTATTTTAGACATATATACTCGTTGCTGTTGGAAGAAGCAGCTTAAATTAAGCGGATAACATTAAATTGAAAGGAAAACACAAATCGTTACTTTTACTTTATCGACACCTGGGCGTCATTTCAATTGATACACATTGCAGCGTCACCAATATTCAAATTTACGTATATTTGACCGCTTTTGTGGCGTCAATTAGCGTTTTGCGGTGTTGTCATATATTTAAATGATAGGCAGTTTAAGTTTTTGTTTAACTGTGTTAAAGATATATTTTGATACATAACGATAGACCTGCAGAGCGTTAATTTATCATTTCGGTAGCGCAGAGAGTGCGGCAGAAAGTGAATAATTTAGTTATGCAATATTGATTGTAATTTAATTCTGATTGTTTTTAATTATTATTATTATTATTGTTTTTTTTTTCTAAGAATAATATTTCATTAAAAGTTATTGATGTTTCAAAATTTTGCCAGCCTTTTCATGCAGAATTCTGTGGTGTAGAATTGATAAATAAAAATTATGCCTTAGTAACAGTGTACAGATCCTCCTCCCATGGGGACATATCAATATTCAAAACGTATTTTCTAAATTTAATTATTTATATAAAAAATTTAAAAACCTAATTTTATCGGTGATTTTAATGTTGATTCTAATAGTTTAAATTAGCATTCGCTTGATTTAATTATTATATTAAATATGTATGGTATGAAACATTACATCACAGTTCCAACTAGAATAACTCCCACTTCTAAATCATGTTTGGACAATATTATTTCCAATATAAATCCGGAAGTTATAATATCAAAAGTCATTGATGCCGACATAGCCGACCATTTGACTTTATTTTTGGAGATAAAAGACTTTAATATTTTAAGTGATACCAGTTATGTCAACAAAAGATTTATTAATGAACGTACAATTTTACAGTTCGCAGAAAAGTTATCTGAAATTAGTTGGCATGGACTAGAAATGGGAAATTACTGCTCCCAGGAGATTTGTAATATAATATTTACTATTCTATGTCCTATTGTAGATCTATGCTTTTCCATAAAAAAAATTCGCAGTGGCGACAAAAAGATTTTGTGGTTTAATGAGGAACTGCGGATACAGCGAAATCAAGTATTTCAAAACAAATCTAGATTCAAAAAAACCAATTCGTTAGAAGATTGAAGACTATATTCTGAATCGCGCAAAAACTATAGGAGGTCAATTAGATTAGAGAAACGTAACGCTTACAATAAGAGAATAGCTGCATCAGAAAATAAAAATAAAACAATCTGGAATATTGTAAACGCAGAAAGAAAATCCAACAACAAATCATCCAGTACATCGAATCTAACATCTGAAGACTTCAATGTAGCAGAGAAGGTTATTCAAACAATCGAAAACGATAATAATATTTCCTCTAATGATTTTATTAAAATGACACCGAAGCCCCCGTATTCGTTTTTTATGGGTCCAGTCTCTGAATCTGACGTAAGAGAGGCTATACTTCATATTAAAAATACGCCATGCACGGATTACTATGGCCTCAGTAGTCCCATGATTAAGGCCTCTATAGAATCCCTCATTAAACCACTTAATATTTTATATAACCAATGCATAATCGAAGGAAATTGGCCTAACCAACTTAAAATTAGTAAGGTATTGCCACTTTTTAAAAAAGGTGATTCTAATGATGCTGATAATTATAGGCCAATTGCCATTACACCTGTTATCGGTAAGATATTTGAAGTAAAGCTAAAAGAGAAATTAGTTAACTATTTTGAAAATAAAAATTTATTCTCGCCAGCCCAATTTGGGTTTAGAAGGCATAGATCTACAATAGGAGCAGTCGCAAAAGTAATTGATTACATAGTCGGTGGCTTTGACGAGCGCTCGAGTACTACTGCGGTATTATGTGACCTCACTAAGGCCTTCGACTGTGTAAGCATTGATATTATTTTGGAAAAAATGAAGTACTATGGCATAAGGGGAAAGGAACTTGCCTTATTTTTTTCATATCTGACGAACAGATTACAGTGCGTGTTTCTCGATAATGTGGAGTCACAATTGGCTCCCATTTTAAGAGGGGTTCCACAGGGATTTGTATTGGGCCCTGTTCTATTTCTAATATATATTAATGACTTACCGCGTATCATGAAACACTGTACTAGTGTTATGTTCGCAGATGATACGACTATCCTATCCAAAGATGACACGATCTCGAGCAGAACGTGTTTACCGTTTTCTAATGAATGGTTTGCTGCAAACGATTTAAAGTTAAATAATGTCAAAACTCAAAACGTTACTTTTTCATCTAGTAAAGTCAAAGTAGCTGGGTCAGTAAACCTGCTAGGAGTAATGCTCGATGCCGGTTTAAATTGGTCGCACCATGTAGACAATGTCTGTTCGAAATTGGCGTCCCAAATTTTTGCACTCAGGCAAATATCGAGTTTTTCAGAAAAATCAGTACTAAGAACAGTCTATTATGCAATCATACATAGCCATCTGAATTATGGTGTCATGTTCTGGGGCGGCAGTTATCACTCTCAGAAGGCTTTTATTCTCCAAAAAGCTGCCTTGAGGATCATTGACGGTGCAGAACTCGACATGCTATTTAAAAGGTACGTGATTCTTCCATTGCCTTGTCTGTATATACTGGAATCATTAAAAGAAATTTTTAAAAAACGTAATTCATTGGATTCGAATAATAATTATCATAGCTACAATACAAGGAATGCAGAGTCTAGTTCCTTTTAAATCAAGAATTTGCCTGACGCATAATAATAAGTTGGATTTGGCCCTTTATAATCAATTCGTTAAATGTCATAGGGATATCAATACCATTCAGTGGTAGAGTCCCTGCCTGTGGACATAATGGTTCCAGGTTCGAATTCCACCGTTGGCCGGGATTTTTTTATTTAATTAATTTATTTAAAATTAATTCTGATGCCTTGGTAGGATTTCCTACTCGACCACTCATTGTCGGGTTCTAATTAACAGTGTTGTTCCTAAAGTGGCGCTGGGAAACAATAACAAAGCCTGTACAGAAACGAGGCGATATAACCATTAGTAGTTGAAGCCGATGACATCATATAATAATAATAATAATAATTTGATTTTTTCCTAATCAATCCCCCTTACTCCTCCTATTTGCAATCAGATTTCTTTTAAATCAATAATCTTTGTCCCCTTACAGAGCAATTTCATGATGATATCATGTTTCGTTTTTGACTTATGATTTTTTTTAACTTCCCTTCAACCCCCCATTTTTTATTAGATTTTTTTATAATCGATAGGCTTTGTCCTCTTATAAATCTTGATTTTTATTAAAAATGTTAAGTTGATATTTCTTTTTTATTTTTTTAAGTTTCCCCCCTGAACCTCCCATTTTAAATCGGATTTTTTTTAATCAATGGTCTTTGTCCCCTTATAGAGCTTGATTTTCCTAAAAATTTCATTTCGATATCATGTTTCGTTTTTGATTTATGATTTTTTTAACCCCACCTTAAATCCCACACTTTTTTCAATAGGCTTTGTCCACTTATAGAGTTTCATTTTTTTTAAAACGTTCAAGTTAATATTGTTTTTCAATTTTGATATGATTTATTTTTAGGTTTCAACCCCTCCCCCTTCCTTAATTCACACATTTTTAATTGTATTTTTTTTTTTAATTAATAGTCTCTGTCCCGTTATAGAGCTTGATTTTTCTGAAAATTTCATGTTGATATCATGCTTCGTTTTTGATTTATGATTTTTAAGTTTCAACCCCTCATAAACCACCCATTTTTTATCTAAATTTATTTCTTAATCATTAGACATCGCCAACTTATAAACTTTGATTTTTCTTAAAAATTTCAAGTTGTTATTGTTTTTCAATTTTGATTTGATTTTTTTTTAAATTTCACCCCCCTTCCCCTTAAATCCCTAATTTTTATTCGTTTTTTTTTAATCAATAGCCTTTGTCTTCTTATAGAGCTTGATTTTTCTTAAAAACTTCATGTTGTTATCATGTTTCTGTTTTAACTTATGATTTTTTATATTTTAACCCCCCTTAAACCCTCATTGTTTTTTAGATTTTTTCATAATCAACAGAATTTGTTTACTTATAGAGTTTGATTTTTCTTAAAAATATCAAGTTGTTTTTCGTTTCTGATTTATGATTTTTTTTGAACACTTTTAACCAGATTGTTTCAAAATCAATATGCTTCGTCCCCTTATAGAGCTTGATTTTTTCTTAAAATTGATTTTTCCTAAAAATTTCAAGTTGATATTGTTTTTCGATTTTGATTTATAATGTTTTTTTAAGTTTCCACCCCCACCCTTATATCCCCCATTTTAAATCAGATTTTTTTTCATAATCAATATTCGGTGTCCCCTCATAGAGCTTGATTTATAGACTTTGATTTTTCCTAAAAAAGTTGATATTGTTTTTCAATTTTGATTTATATTTTTTTCAAATCCACCCCCCCTCCCTTTAAAGTTCCAATTTTTATTCGTTTTATTTTAATTAATAGCCTTTGTCTTCTTATAGAGCTTGATTTTTCTAAAAAACTTTATGTTGATATGTTTCGGTTTTGACTTATGATTTTTTAAAGTTTTAACTCCCCTTAAACCCCCCATTGTTTATTAGATTTTTTTCATAATCAACACATTTTGTCCACTTATAGAGTTTGATTTTTCTTAAAAATTTCAAGTTGATATTGTTTTTCGTTTTTGATTTACGATTTTTTGAATTTTCAATCCCCTTTAAACGCTCACAAAAAATGACGGACGGACGGCTTCTTGAGAGAAATTTTATAATATACTAAGACTTCTACCAGGCCAACTAAGATTATTAAATCAACTTTAATTTATTTTACAACATTAGCTTCCAAAGCAACGATGCCAAGTCAGTGGACGCTCTAGAATCGAATGGGTATCAAGGAAATCGTATACTTTCTATATACATCAGCGCTGCAAGTGCCTCTAGTAGCAATAGTATTGAACTAAAGTATACGCGAGCCGTATTATTTTCATGCATTTTTTCATCATTTTGGCGTCTCTCAAAAATTTTGCCATCACGTTTCTGACGTCATTATAGACCTCTGGAAAAATTTTTAATGGGCACCGTCTTAGAGCGTCTATATACGGACGCTCTAAATACCTGGACGCTCCAATGAATGCGATTTAAGAATGTACGGACGCTCTATCTATAGTAAGATATATATATATATATATATATATATATATATATATATATATATATATATATATATATATATATATATATATATATCACACACAAATTATTAGTTAGTGTTATATATTGTATAAGTGACACTCTACACAAAAGGCTTTTTTAGACTTCATTTTCGTTTTGGGTACTGCTGGATTTAAAATATAGTTTCACTTTTTGAGAAATGCTACAACAGAGCGTCTTTTTTTTTTTCAGGAAGAAAATTCCAGTTGAAATTGCGGAGAAAATATAATGTGTGTATATGTGTGATTAGGTTTAGGTTTTCCTTGGCTGCGGGTACTATGTTCATTCGTCAGCTTAAATGTAATATCTTATTTAATATAATAGTATGTTTATACTATTCTTTTCTTTTTTTAAATATATTTAGCCTGCTCATAATATTTCTTTGTTTTACCCTTAGATAAAAGAGACTAGAGATATAACATACACCGGTGTTTAACCTGCGCAAAAGTGCCAATTTCTAAAGAAAGGTTAACTGTGCAGAGACTCGAACTCTCTGACAGGGACCGGACTTTGTTTATTAGCATCATAATGATCTATTAGATTTATTTAAAATATATGTTTAATGTAATTTGGTATTATGAAATAAAATTAACGTGATTTTTTAATATCAAACAGATGCCTCGACATTTTATGTAAAGAGAAGACCTTTTATAGAATATTTCGTTAGCGTTTATTTACTACGAACTTTTCAGCAAAAATGTTGAAATAGAATACTGTTAATAGAGCAAGAAATAGTACTCATTGTCTACGAGTATTATAAAAAAAGTATGTGCGCAGGCGAATACTGCAAATCAAACCTTGTGAGTTGAACATTAAATTTTTTCTACTGCTATTACATAATATTAAAAATTAGTCAAAATGAGAAAATGCTGTTTTGTATTGTAACCTCAGCTTCTTTTTTAAGAATATTAATTAATATAGAGGATGAGTCACATAAAACTCTAGAAATGCATGTCTGAAACCAGAT
Source organism: Psylliodes chrysocephalus (assembly GCA_927349885.1). NCBI lineage: Eukaryota > Metazoa > Arthropoda > Insecta > Coleoptera > Chrysomelidae > Psylliodes > Psylliodes chrysocephalus. Next base: position 105,201,958 of record OV651814.1, read on the forward strand.
AACATTCTAAAATATAAACCTATTAAAAGTCATTTGGTCGCTAGGGGTGGGTGATTATCGAAATAAATTATCTATCATTGAAAATAATCGATTATTTTCGATCGATCGATTATTTTCAAACAATCCATTTTTTTTCGTATTTCCTTGAAAAATCAAAAATAATCGATTAATTAAAAAGCCAATTAACCGATAAATCAGTGTTTACAAAAAATAAAAGAATTATCGTTTATTTGAAATAATCGATTATTTTCAAATAATCATTTTTTTTTTCGTCCATTGAAACAGATTATTCGATAATCTTTGAAAAATCGAAAACAATCGATTAATCAAAAATAATTTAAAAAAAAACGAATTGTCGATTATTTTCGATCAATCGATTATTATTAATAATTAATTTTTATTGTATTTCCTTTAAAATCGATAATTCGATTATCTTTGAAATACCGAAAATAATAGATTATTCCAAAATAATCGCTTAATCGAAAATAACCAATTAATTATGAAGCCGATTCTACAATAAATCTATTTTCCAAAAAATAACCGAATTATGGATTATTTTCTAATAATCCTTTTCATATTTCCTTTAAAATTGATTATTCTATTATCTTTGAAAATCGAAAATATTCGATAAATCAAAAATAATCGATTATTAAAAAGCTGATTAACCGATAAATCGATAATTCTAAAAAATAACCGAAATATCGGTTATATAAAATAACCGATTATATTCGATCAATCGATTATTTTCATATAATACCTTTAAAAAATCGAAAATAATCGATTAATCGAAAATAATCGATTAAAAAATAAATCGATTTTTCCAAAAAAGCGATTATTTTTAATCAATCGATTATTTTGAATAAATCTACTTTCTTTTTATATTTCCTTTAAAATCGATTATTACATTATCTTAAAAAACTTAAAATAATTTATTAAAAATAACGGACAAAACGATTTTCATAAAAAAATATCAGAATAATCGATAAATCGATTATTTTTGTAACTCCTATCGGTCGCTTGCTTTTATCCGAGCATTTAGCTCCAAAATTTAGAAATTCGGATTTTTGATCCCGTTATCTTTAAAACCGCATTCGACTGTATAATAAATTTTGCTAGAATTTGGATTTTTTTAGTAAACGAAAATTTTGTTCGAGTTGTTTAGGGGTTTATAATGTAACATTTTATCAACAATGTGACCAACTCCCGTAACTTTAGTATTTTTTTGCTTATACTAGATCATATTGTGCGTTTTACTTTGTTTTATGACTTAAGATTCAAATGTCACTTTCGATTTGACCGCAAATAAGATGAACCTTGAAATTTTAAGTATATCATCTAATATTCTTATAAAAATACCTTACAAAAATACAATTTAGCAAGCAACTATGCTTCTTTAATTCTTATTTATCTGCAAAAAAGGGCTAAAAACCACCTTTAGTAAATATTCTTATAAAACTACTTTACGTTAGCAACAATGCCTATTTACTTCTTATTTAAATTAAATGTTCAAAATTTTACCCTTTTGTAAATTTATGTAACATGAAATCTGTTTTCTAAAATATGTATTTGGTGCTTAATATTTATTGAAACCCCTTAAAGCGGATCTGAAGTATTCAGCTTAAAGGATCATAACGCTTTATGTCAAAACGTTAATAAATATTTACCGCTAAAAACGAATATATTTTTTATCTTTCATAACATTGGTACTTTTATTATAAGTATATACAATTTTTCAAGATACATCGTGGCATTTTGAACTTAAAATTGAATGACTAGAACACTTTAAATTGCTAAAACACCAACATATAAATCAAAAAAACAACTGTCAATGGTGATTGAACTCGATATGTTAAATATCTATAGGATATATCCATTAGTTACTCATGAACCTCTACTAAAGGTACCCATTAGATATTTTGCTGGATATCCATAGAATATCTTCTATAGCCTGGATATAGACAGACATTTGGATATACATATTAGATCCACGGGATATATATGATATCCTGTGGATATATTGGATATCCACAAAAGATATTGTGTGGATATCTCTGGGATTTGGTGTGTTGTCTGGGCAGTTTCAGTTCAATCAGAGCCATTAGCCACGAAGTTCACGTAGAGTATTTAGTAACTACTACATCCATAACGACTAAAAATAAAATAGATTCATTCCTGCAGTTAACAATGAATTACATAACAAAGAAGAAAAAATACTTATTTGGTACCTAATGGTATTTTGGAGGTCACTCGATAAAAGACAATAAATTTGTTTATTGTTGCAATTTAAAACAGACCCAATCCGTCAAATTCCACAGTTGTTCGATTATTCAAAAGTTTGAGAAATGTGGATGTTTATATTCTTTGCTCCGAGCAAATAATATAAATACTTGTATTGATGTAGACTGGACATTACCGTCTAATATGTTCCCAAAACTTGTATTTTATTATTACACTAGCTATTGCCTACGGCTTTGCTCGCGACCTTGCTCGCATATAGTCGTGTTATTATAAAAAAATACATGACTTCCTTTTTTATTAATTTTTATTAGTTTTATTGATTTTCATTCATTTTTTTATATTTATTAATTTTTATTCATTTGTATTCATTTGTATTCATTTGTATTCATTTGTATTCATTTGTATTCATTTGTATTCATTTGTATTCATTTGTATTCATTTGTATTCATTTGTATTCATTTGTATTCATTTGTATTCATTTGTATTCATTTGTATTCATTTGTATTCATTTGTATTCATTTGTATTCATTTGTATTCATTTGTATTCATTTGTATTCATTTGTATTCATTTGTATTCATTTGTATTCATTTGTATTCATTTGTATTCATTTGTATTCATTTGTATTCATTTGTATTCATTTGTATTCATTTGTATTCATTTGTATTCATTTGTATTCATTTGTATTCATTTGTATTCATTTGTATTCATTTGTATTCATTTGTATTCATTTGTATTCATTTGTATTCATTTGTATTCATTTGTATTCATTTGTATTCATTTGTATTCATTTGTATTCATTTGTATTCATTTGTATTCATTTGTATTCATTTGTATTCATTTGTATTCATTTGTATTCATTTGTATTCATTTGTATTCATTTGTATTCATTTGTATTCATTTGTATTCATTTGTATTCATTTGTATTCATTTGTATTCATTTGTATTCATTTGTATTCATTTGTATTCATTTGTATTCATTTGTATTCATTTGTATTCATTTGTATTCATTTGTATTCATTTGTATTCATTTGTATTCATTTGTATTCATTTGTATTCATTTGTATTCATTTGTATTCATTTGTATTCATTTGTATTCATTTGTATTCATTTGTATTCATTTGTATTCATTTGTATTCATTTGTATTCATTTGTATTCATTTGTATTCATTTGTATTCATTTGTATTCATTTGTATTCATTTGTATTCATTTGTATTCATTTGTATTCATTTGTATTCATTTGTATTCATTTGTATTCATTTGTATTCATTTGTATTCATTTGTATTCATTTTTATTCATTTTTATTCATTTTTATTCATTTTTATTCATTTTTATTCATTTTTATTCATTTTTATTCATTTTTATTCATTTTTATTCATTTTTATTCATTTTTATTCATTTTTATTCATTTTTATTAATTTTTATTCATTTTTATTCATTTTTATTCATTTTTATTCATTTTTATTCATTTTTATTCATTTTTATTCATTTTTATGAATGAAGAATGAATGAAGAATGAATGAAGAATGAATGAAGAATGAATGAAGAATGAATGAAGAATGAATGAAGAATGAATGAAGAATGAATGAAGAATGAATGAAGAATGAATGAAGAATGAATGAAGAATGAATGAAGAATGAATGAAGAATGAATGAAGAATGAATGAAGAATGAATGAAGAATGAATGAAGAATGAACGAAGAATGAACGAAGAATGAACGAAGAATGAACGAAGAATGAACGAAGAATGAACGAAGAATGAACGAAGAATGAACGAAGAATGAACGAAGAATGAACGAAGAATGAACGAAGAATGAACGAAGAATGAACGAAGAATGAACGAAGAATGAATGAAGAATGAATGAAGAATGAATGAAGAATGAATGAAGAATGAATGAAGAATGAATGAAGAATGAATGAATGAAGAATGAATGAAGAATGAATGAAGAATGAATGAATACATAAGTGTGTACAGAAGTATTGAAAATGCAGTAACGTTGACGAAGAACCATTTGTAAAACAATGTGGAGCGTGAAAATGGGAAAATAATGTCTCTGGCGTTGTTGAAACCAGAGAACCTTGTTCAAGTACTAAAATTGCAGAACAAGTTAAAATATTCAAAAAACTATTCGAACTATTTTAAAAATAAACGGTTAGAGCTTGATTACTATCCGAAGAGTACATTACTTTACAATGCGCAGAAACCAGATTGAATTTATAGGCGGTAGGCGCAGTCACAGACCTGCCAGCGTCTTATTTATAATACTGCTGTTTCATTCAATGCTGTAGCAAATAATTTTTTCAACAAAATGTAATTTTAGAAGAGCTAGAACGATAAAATTTTGATACTGTAATCAAAATTCATTTAGAAGTGAGCAGATCATACGATTCCCCACCTTTGCTAAAGCATGTAGTAAGGCGGGCCTCGGTGATCAGCAGTCTTTGTTTAATAAACATGTTTATTATACCTTGTCTATCATTGTAATGCAAAGGGTCCGCGTTTAACTTTCCGTATGTATATATATATATATATTTTGTATAATATTGTTCATGGGATTAATAACTCGATGGCGATGTTTCTTACCTTTTAACCAAATTCTGGTGTGTGATTGTTCCAACAAAGCAGGTAGAATGACTTGCAGCAGAAGCAACTCCAAGGATAATTCATTCACTTGTGAGTCATTGTTATTTAATGAAACGGTATATGGTAAAAAAGTTGGCAATAAAACTTTAAGTATCCTAATTGGAAGCCATAACATAAGCAAAACAGCACTACCAAAGATGACAGCCGATATAAGCAATTTTCTGATATGCTCCAAAATAGGCAAATGGATCATTTCCTGAATTGGACTAAAATCAGGATCATTGAAATTTCTTAAAAACCACAACACACCTGGTCTTAAAATTTCTCTTAGTAATAATATAAATGAAGCAAAATAATAGACATAAACCATTCCTATTAACCAGTGAATGAATATAGAAGTACCAGGTGCTGATCTAAAAGTATTTTCTCTATCTTTTAGGCTAGCATCAAACATAGCCAAAGAACATATATCTAACCACCAACCACAAACTAGAGGGATAATGCCAATTTCAACTACACTCAACATTGATACCTTAACAACCACATAACAAAGACCAAGTATTCTTTTGGCTTTGTTAAAACCCATCCAAGCTGCAATTCTATGCAGAATTACAAACCAAATTCCCACAGCACAATATCCCACTAGTGTAGTTAATAATCCTTCAAAGTGACTAGCAGCGGCTGCATCCCTCATGTTGAAGATAGAGAGAGTTAAAAGACCCATGTGATAAGGAGCATATGCAAATATCAGAATGAAGAGTGTATTTAAGGAGATGACCCAAAACACATGTTCCAGAAACATTAAAGAACCATCTAAACCTAAAAGTCGTTCCCAAGTAATTTCCTCAGCAGCTCTATCCCATTCCATTGGAATCCAGTTATTATCTTCCCCAGCATTGACATCACCTTCCTCAGCTTGTTCTTGGTTTATTTGAGCTGCTGGGCCTGAAAGTGGTTAAATTTAGTAATTTTAATTGTGGAAATTTTTGTATTCCTGAGGTTATGTGTTATTTATTCATTATAACTTACCTGCATCTTGTCGACCATTTTCTTCCACCTCGTCTGGCAACTCTTCTGGAATGTTTTCCAATACACGAGGTAGTTCTTCCTGCACATTATCCCTCTGTAGCCAATCTGGACCACCTCCATGTAAAATCTGTTCCCTCAACCATACTAGACCAGCAAAAGCAAACAGAGTGCATGTAACTACAAAGCAACCTTGGAATATGTCTGAAGCTAGATTTTCTGTTGAAAGCATTTCGAATGGCAAAGTTAATATAGCATCGACGGTGTCGGCAAATAATGCTCTAAAAAACAAAAAACTATACTTTCATATTAATTTTTAAACTAAACAAAAGAAGACATTCAAATTTGACTTAATTAACCGATTTACGGCCACTGATGCCTATAAGCAACACTGCATAAATTATTTTTTTACTGATAGAAGGTCCAACAAAAGTGATAAGATCATATTTAAAGAACGTTCTTCATTTGTATTTTTTTGGGAAATGCCCAAAAAACCGAATTTTGTTACATTGTCGAAAATTAAAATATCATATACATGTTAGATAGATCGCATGGATCTAATTTAACTTTTTAAAAAAAGGTAATACTTGTTAAAGAATATATTGAAAGATTAGTACATGTTGTGTGTATGAATGTGAGTTAAAAACTAAAGTATAATATAAGAAAAAATCCTTTTAAAGCGAACGCGAAATGTAATACAATTTTTAGTGGTAAAGGTAATCCAAAATGTGATTGTGTTCCGCAAAGTAATTTATTTGCCTCTTATTATTTGTTAATTATGTTTTGGATTTTACTGTCTAAACACACTCATAATATCTACGAATATTATGTACGAACTTTATATAGTGAAATCCGACAACCGGGGGTTGATAATTAATTTAAATAATTCTTATATATTACATATTATATCCAAATTTTTATTTCGAATTCAAACAACATCCCAGCATCCCGCCTAGTAGGCGCCGTTTAATTACTTCTGGGAAAAGAAATATCTACGCGTAAACTCTAACGGTCGCTAGAACAAAACAGATGTAACCGATAGGGCTATATTCAGGAATTAATACAGGGCTTTATAGTCTTTATGCCCGAACGCATAGTCGTTCTCTTTCCAATACATTGGCGTATATGGAAATTTAAGTATAAATACCCGGGTTTTTGTGGGCTGGAGGAACATTAACTTTTTCTTCTTCACCGAGTCAAGTTGACAAAAATACGCAAATATCCATGTCCCGCTACGGTGACTTCTTTTTCTTTATATTCTTCAAATATAATTAAAAAGAGATATCGCTACCCTTACGGTGGCAGCGCTTTTGTTATATTTTGAGAACGGAAATAAAAGATATCGACGGAGTAGAGAAATTAGTTTCTATAAACGACGGCTTCTGCAGACTTTTATTTTACCCTTTTATGGGAACTAAAAGCTCCGAGGTTAGAAATGACACATTAGAAAGCCTATATAAACATAATGTTAAGCCTAAAAATGGCACATAAGCTAAATGTTCGGCTGTACAAAAGAATAGATGTTAAATAAACAGTATTCAAAATTAATCTCGGTGTTTCCTTTGTTCTTCCTCCATTACAGCTACATTGAACTCTAAACGTAATTCTGGGGGTTTTTACATAACTTCGTGGGGATCTACTAGACGAAATTTAGGCCAAGGTTATAAGTATTTGCAAAACTAGGTGAGGGTCCGGTTTGTCAAGTTACAATATTGTAACGCCCAGTATTTTATTGTTGTAACATAAGGAATAACAAATTTAAATGTTATCGAATTACACATTAATTTTCAATAATTTCAAATGCTGGACATCTAGGTATCGAAAAGACTTTAAAACCTATTAAAGAAAACCACTGGTTCGCATAAATGAGAAGGTTTGTCTCCAAATATGTCAAAGCATGCCTAAGTTGTGCATATTATAAAAACAGCGGATTATTAAAACGGGGCAAACTTCGCATCCCATAGAAAAAGTCTCAATCCCTTTTCACACTATTCACATTGACCATTGGGTCCTTTTGAAATGAGCAAAAATAAGAACATATTATTTTTTATTAGTAATAGTGGATATATATTCATTAAATTCTGTATTTTGGAAACTGTGCTTAATCAAAAAGCGAAACATGTTTTAAAAACTTTAATGAATCTGATTAGTTTGTTTGGCATACTGAACAGAATAATCAGTGACGGAGGTACATCAAATTCATTCAAAATGTTTAATAATACTTATGACATTAAACATATATTGAATGCAGTGGCTAACGGGCAATGTGAAAGGTATAACAAAACCATAGTTAATGCGTTAGCTACCACAGCAGCTTGGGAGGATTCTATTAGGTGGGATTGTTTTGAGAAACAAATACAATGTTCGCTAAATACTAGTTTTAATAAATCAATCAATCAATCCGACTCCTATGTAAGTCTTAATTGGTTACAAGTCGAAGAATATGTCTGAAGCTTGCATTCTTAATAAAGTTCAGAATTAAATACAACGACTAGACCTTAAATTATTTCATAGTAATATAGCTAAATACATCACAGAAGATCAGAGAAAACAGAAAGAACGAAATGATAAATCATGACGAAACGATAGAAAATACGTAGGAGGGTTGGTTATGATTAGAATAACTGGTGAAGTAGCAACTGGTTCTAGTAAAAAGCTCTTTCTCAAATAAAAGGACCATGCGGATATTCCTAAATGGGACATTATGCCCATTCGAATGCATATTGTTTTAACTCGTTATCACATGACGGAAGTTTGTCGAGAATTTTGGCTGAATAAATAGGCTGTGCCAAGAATTTGGCTCAGGAAAAGCGGTGGCACAAGAACATTTTTAAGTTCTATTAATCAATAGCTATCCGATGGCATAAGTCTTATCTCGTTATCAAATGACGACATTTCTCGCTAATTATGACACCGGAAGTGCCATTGTTTTAACTTTTTTGCTCAGGATAGTGATAGGCACAGGTGCCGTTTGGTAAAGTACTATATTTTTACATGTCTCTGAAGCATATTTCATTTCGTTATCAGATGACGGTCGAAATTTGCAGTGGGCTCTCCTACTATTAGATAGATTTCTGTCCGTTAGTGAATCGATTTTGACCAAATTTTATAATAGAACAGATCCAACAGATTTTCAGAATGTTTATTTGTTGAATTCAATAATTTCAAAATTAAAAGGTAATGCATCGACAGTAATTAATATTAATAGTTGTCAAAACTGGGATGATTTAAAAACCGTATTAACCAGCACTTTTTCCGATCAACGAGACGAAGTTTGCTTGAATAGAGATCTCGTAATGCTAAAACAAAATTTTAATGAACCTTGTAATGAAGTCAATTTTCATTACTATATTTCGGCCTATTCCGGATATAAATTTTAATTTTTATTTTATTTTAACTTCATATATCAAATTTTGTTTCATTTAAATTAGCGTATTATACCTGAGTAACGATAGCGCGCGCGATCCGCGCACACCGAGTGGGGAGCCAGCCTGCTTGGGCATAGAGACTGGGATTCAGCATTGAGTATTAAAATGATTCATTCAAAATCATTCTACTAGCTTGATTTCATTTTTCCGACCTCGTTAAGTCTGCTTCGTTATACGCCGTAAAATCATTGCCGAGACCGTAGTTAGGTACACCGAATTCATGTTTACGTTTTTTTAATTTTTTTAATTTAATAGAAATAATAATTGACTTTAGATTTTCGTTAAAAATATTTTGATTTTCAGATAAATTATTTAGTTTTGATTTTATTTAGAAACATTGGAAATTAGTTTTGGTTATTAGGAAGTAGAAATTTTGTTTCTATTTTATTAATTACTTAATTTTTATTGCGACCGTGGATTGTGTTTCTATTTTAGAGTAATAGTAAACCTAATTTCAAATTAAATTCCGTATACAGTTAATTACTTAATTTTTATTGCGATCGTGGATGTTGTTTCTATTTTTAAGTAATTATAAATTTAAATTAAATTCCGTATATAGTTAATTACTTAACTTTTACTACGACCATAAATTTTGTTTCTATTTATTCACAATCTGGTTTAACTTTTTTTTACATTTATGTTTCTTTACTTGGGAATAGAATTAGTTCGAAAGTTGGAAAGTTGAAATAGTATCATTTTTCATGTTGAGTGGACTGGTTTTGGCAAGAAAGCTCACATGGGATTAGATACTATCCCGGTATTAGATTTTTTTAGATTAACCCCTAGCCGTGATTAACATATTAGTGTTTTTATTATGTTTGAGAGGGCTGGTTTTGGCGAGTACACTCATCATAGGATAAATACTAACCCGGTTTTTGATTATTTTTTTTAGTTACCTCTGCCCCGTGATTAAAATGATAGTATCATTTTTATGTTGAGCGGGCTGGTTTTGGCGAGTACACTTCATAGGATTGATACTATCCCGTTTTCTTACCACATTTATCTATTCCCTATTCACTAACACAAGGAGGTTTGTTTCAGTTTCAATACCGACTAGATAGTTAACCAGATAACTTTTTCTACGACCGTGATTCTATTTCTGCTTTTACGAAACAAAATATTTAAGTTCAATCTTTTTTTGCCGATTTAACAGTTAACTAGCTAACTTTTGCTGCGACCCGCAATTATTTGCCATTTTTCTTCTTTAACTGAAATAGTAATTTTGTTTTTGGTTTCGTTTTGGCTCAACCACCGAACCGACAATTTATTAATTAGTTACTATTGCCACCGAGCATCTTTCTTTTAATTTTAATTATACCGTCTGATTGAGACTAATCAAAGTTCACTACTGGCCGATCTGTTTGTTTTTCTTTTTGTTCAGGGTTTTAAAAATACGAGCGAGGGTCGGCGTTGAAATATTACTTACAAATTATTTATTGTAAATAGTTAAATTCAATATATGTGTCAACGTTACCTTGACTATTACTGAGGTTACTGATCCCTAATTTACTTCCCCCTTTATTCCAGCAGTGATAAATTCTTCATCACCACAAGTAACGATTAAAGCCCGTTACTTGTGGTTACTTATTACCTGTGTCTGAGTGACCAACGACCCCTGGAATTTTTCATCTCCATCTGTGCTGCCCGAGTACTTTCGACGCCGTTTCGAAAGTTTGTGGAGTAAACCACACATAAAATCTGGCGCCCGAGAGCCGTCCCGTCAACAGGCGTCATTTGTAAGTAATCGTTTTCTCTGAGGCGAGAAAAACCCTTACAACCTGTAAAAGATTTTTACGAGAAAGAAATTTGTATAAAAATGTAACCTTAAAAACTTTTCTTTCTGGATTAAAAGAACCATTGGGTACGACTATTCGCTGTATGAAACCAGATTCATTAAGTGAAGCAATGCAATTTGTATTAAAAGAAGAATATGCGCATTATATACAAAACCCTGTAAAAAATTTGCCAAAATCAACTCATGTTCCACGACAAAACTTTCAGTCTTACAGACCGAATTATCGCCAAAATCAAAATCCTAATTTTTCATTTAATCTCAATAATTTTCGTATGAGACACAATCAAAACTTTCCGTCTCAACCAATTTTAGTTCAGCCCAGACCAATACGTCAAAATTTTCCTACAAATCGTCAAGCTTTTGGTCCTCCTAACCAAAACAACAATGTATTTAAACCTAATCCAAATTCCAGATTTCCTAATCCAACTCCTATGTCTGTTTCAACAAGAAATACTCGCCCATTTAATGGACAACCTTCTACAAACTTTAGACCAAGTGGTCCCCGAAATTTCGTATCAGAGGAATTATTTAATGCCGAATGCGAAAATCCTGATTAATTTTATTAAGATTTTAATAATAATACAATAATTTTAATCCTAAGGCTAAAGACACACACGGCTGTTTTCGCCGAGTCGGCCGCCGCACACTGGGGCAACAAGCCATCAAAGTTGGCATTAAATCACAGACTTTCTTTATGAATTTGTAAGTTAAATATTGCTTTGTAGAGGTGTTAGTATTACAAATGAAAATACATAGAGGACATATAAAGTGTTTGTTTGCTAAAAAAATTGAAAGTTATTAAGAATATAATGTAATAAAAATGTATATTCTATTCTTAATATCTTTCTATTTTTTTTTTTTTTTTAGCAAATAAACACTTTATAAGCCCTCTATGTATTTTCTTTTGTAATACTAACATATAATATAATAAAAATGTCATGAGCCTAATGAGGCCTAAGTGCCATGGGGGTACTCCACTCTCCACACGTTAAAGATACAAATAATAAAAATGTAATATTATAATAATTTCATTTATAAAAGCTATGATAATTGTAATCAAATTTCATCGTCTTTAGAATGTGATAAGACATTTTCTTCATTGTCTCCACGGTCATCATCAGATTTATGAATATACCATGGCTGTGAAGCTGGACGAGTCCAGATTTAAACAAATCTACTGCTTCTTTAGGAAAGTGCTGCAGGTTCTTTCTTTTTTAATTTTTGTTTGCTCGTGATTATAAGGTCGAAACTAAGTAAAAACGAATTAAAGACGTCCCCATTAGTTTTCTCTGTTAATTGGTCTCTAGGCAACAAAGCAGAAGATATTATTTCAGGCCCATGTATAAAGTATTTGTGAAATGTCGGAGGCATATTGAGCGTGGGTACTTTTCAACAAAGTATCTAGCGGTGTTGTGAGCAAATTCTATTAATTTGATTCTTTCCAGAACTTCTCATGATATTAAGAAGTTTCTTTCTCGATAAAAACATTGAGTCCAAATCGGTCAAAAACTAAAATAGCAGCGTTGCAAAGCATAATAATGTGTTATTATAGGCTTCTATGAAAACATAAAAACCAGACAACTTTGATTGTCTATATCCTACGATTGAATGGACCAATCGCGCTCGGAGAGGTCTTAAAATAAAGAAAATAGGTTAGATATTTAACTTTTGTTATTAGATTTTATATATAATTTATAACTATTACGCAAAATAAGCTTAAAATGGGTTACTTTTAGGCTCGTTTTTTTTTCTTCAATTAGGTCGGCCATCTTAATTTTTTTTCATTTCTAGCATTTTGTTATGTCTATCTGGGAGCATATTTAGTTGCCTATAAAATGAGCATAAGGACAATAAAATCGATATATTAATACACGAAATATATTAAAAAAACAGAATTCTTTTTTGAATGATCGTCCCGCCATATATTTATATACTTTGAAAAAATCCAAATAGTGAAGGAAAGTGCAAATAAGTGCACAGAAACTAAACGATTTCGAAAAGTAAAAACAATGTTCATTATGAAAAGTCGAAATTTAAAGCTTGATCTGTTTGGAACACAACAAATAGCCTTCATGTATTTAAGAATATTTTAAAATTTTAACGTTTAACCTTCATTTTACTTTACCCCAATATTATATGATTAAGTTTATTTTTCCACAACTTTTTACTTATTAAAATAATAATTGGTAGCTGAACTTGAAGGTTCCGTGGCGGAAATTTGAAAAAAAATATCAAAATACAGCCTAAACACAGCACAAAAATAAGTTAAAAACTACGAAATAACAATGAATATATACTCGCCTCAGATAAGTAACTTCGACTGAGGGTGGTGATGAAACGCTTAAGACAGAAGATCGCACTTGTTCGTTTTATTATGTAATGGACAGTAATATATCAGAAAAAAATTTGAGGTAGAGTGTATATGCTATTTAATTTTTTGATTTATTGCCAACTTTGAGGGCTTGTTGCCCCAGTGTGCGCCGCCTCGGCGGATGCTGTAATGTAAATAAATGGAGTTGTTCACACTGTACTGCGCTGCGAGAAAGCGACGCTACACCGCCGCGCGTACCGTCGTTCGACTCAAATGCATTACTTTTGTGAACCGATTCGTGTGTTTTGGCAGAGGCGGCAAGCCGAGTCGGCGGAAACAGCCGTGTGTGTCTTTAGCATAATAGTTATTTTTATGAAAATTTTAATCCAATAATTCTAATAATTTAACTGATTATACATCTAATACAAACTATAATATTACGGATACCAACAATAAAATATTTGATTCCGAATGTCATGATTTAATTGATTTAAGTAAACCAAATGAAAATTCAAATTTTCAGAAAAAGCCTCGGAACGCAAAATTGGGGGAATGGGGGAAATGTGTGGGGAGTGAGAGTGTGTATGGTAGGAACTTGGAATTGTAGGTACTTTTCATAAATAAATAGACATGGTTCAAAATATTTGGATTTTACATATTAAGGTAGGAAACGGAAAGGTAAACATTTGAATAAGACTTTCGGTTTTTTAATTTTGGAAATTTGAAAATTGGAATTGTAGCTACTCATCATAAGTAAACAATGGCGTATTTCAAGATTTTTGGATTTTCCCATTTTAAGGAGAAAGGAAAATAAAATTAGATAAAAATAAATAGAAATATTAATAGAAATAAATAAAAAAAAATAAAAATAAATAAAAAAAATTAAAAATTAACAGAATTTGGTAAAAATTAATAAAAATAAATAAATAAAAATAAATAAATAGAAATAAATAAAAATAAATAAAAATAAATAAAAATAAATAAAAATAAATAAAAATAAATAAAAATAAATAAAAATAAATAAAAATTAGTTAAAACAAATAAAGAAAAATTAAAAATTATTAAAAATTATTAAAAATTATTAAAAATTATTAAAAATTATTAAAAATTATTAAAAATTATTAAAAATTATTAAAAATTATTAAAAATTATTAAAAATTATTAAAAATTATTAAAAATTATTAAAAATTATTAAAAATTATTAAAAATTAATGAAAATTAATAAAAATTAATAAAAATAGATAAATCTTAATAAAAATGATTAAAAATTAATAAAAATTAAATTAATAAAAATTATAAAAAACTAATAAAAATTAATAAAAATTAATAAAAATTATTAAAAATTAATAAAAATTAATAAAAATGAATAAAAATGAATAAAAATGAATAAAAATGAATAAAAATAAATAAAAATAAATAAAAATAAAGAAAAATAAATAAAAATAAATAAAAATAAATAAAAATAAAGAAAAATAAATAAAAATAAATAAAAATAAATAAAAATAAATAAAAATAAATAAAAATAAATAAAAATAAATAAAAATAAATAAAAATAAATAAAAATAAATAAAAATAAATAAAAATAAATAAAAATAAATAAAAATAAATAAAAATAAATAAAAATAAATAAAAATAAATAAAAATAAATAAAAACAAATAAAAATTAATGAAAATTAATGAAAATTAATAAAAATTAATGAAAATTAATAAAAATAGATAAATCTTAATAAAAATTATTAAAAATGATTAAAAATTAATAAAAATTAAATTAATAACAATTATTAAAAACAAATTAATAAAAATTAATAAAAATTATTAAAAATTAATAAAAATTAACAGAATTTAGTAAAAATTAATAAAAATTAATAAAAATTATTAAAAATTATTAAAAATTACTAAAAATAATAAAAATTAATAATCATTCATTTTTTTAAATAATAAACACGACACCACGCGTGCAAAGCCGCGGGCAAACGCTAGTTTTTAATAATTTTTATTAATTTTTAATAATTTTTAATAATTTTTAATAATTTTTAATAATTTTTAATAATTTTTAATAATTCTTAATAATTTTTAATAATTTTTAATAATTTTTAATAATTTTTAATAATTTTTAATAATTTTTAATAATTTTTAATAATTTTTAATAATTTTTAATAATTTTTAATAATTTTTAATAATTTTTAATAATTTTTAATAATTTTTAATAATTTTTAATAATTTTTAATAATTTTTAATAATTTTTAATAATTTTTAATAATTTTTAATAATTTTTAATAATTTTTAATAATTTTTAATAATTTTTAATAATTTTTAATAATTTTTAATAATTTTTAATAATTTTTAATAATTTTTAATAATTTTTAATAATTTTTAATAATTTTTAATAATTTTTAATAATAATAATTTTTAATAATTTTTAAAAATTTTTAATAATTTTTAATAATTTTTAATAATTTTTAATAATTTTTAATAATTTTTAATAATTTTTAATAATTTTTAATAATTTCTAATAATTTTTAATAATTTTTAATAATTTTTAATAATTTTTAATAATTTTTAATAATTTTTAATAATTTTTAATAATTTTTAATAATTTTTAATAATTTTTAATAATTTTTAATAATTTTTGATAATTTTTAATAATTTTTAATAATTTTTAATAATTTTTAATAATTTTTAATAATTTTTAATAATTTTTAATAATTTTTAATAATTTTTAATAATTTTTAATAATTTTTAATAATTTTTAATAATTTTTAATAATTTTTAATCATTTTTAATAATTTTTAATAATTTTTAATAATTTCTAATAATTTTTAATAATTTTTAATAATTTTTAATAATTTTTAATAATTTTTAATAATTTTTAATAATTTTTAATAATTTTTAATAATTTTTAATAATTTTTAATAATTTTTAATAATTTTTAATAATTTTTAATAATTTTTAATAATTTTTAATAATTTTTAATAATTTTTAATAATTTTTAATAATTTTTAATAATTTTTGATAATTTTTAATAATTTTTAATAATTTTTAATAATTTTTAATAATTTTTAATAATTTTTAATAATTTTTAATAATTTTTAATAATTTTTAATCATTTTTAATAATTTTTAATAATTTTTAATAATTTTTAATAATTTTTAATAATTTTTAATAATTTTTAATAATTTTTAATAATTTTTAATAATTTTTAATAATTTTTAATAATTTTTAATAATTTTTAATAATTTTTGATAATTTTTAATAATTTTTAATAATTTTTAATAATTTTTAATAATTTTTAATAATTTTTAATAATTTTTAATAATTTTTAATAATTTTTAATCATTTTTAATATTTTTTAATAATTTTTAATAATTTTTAATAATTTTTAATAATTTTTAATAATTTTTAATAATTTTTAATAATTTCTAATAATTTTTAATAATTTTTAATAATTTTTAATAATTTTTAATAATTTTTAATAATTTTTAATAATTTTTAATAATTTTTAATAATTTTTAATAATTTTTAATAATTTTTAATAATTTTTGATAATTTTTAATAATTTTTAATAATTTTTAATAATTTTTAATAATTTTTAATAATTTTTAATAATTTTTAATAATTTTTAATAATTTTTAATAATTTTTAATCATTTTTAATAATTTTTAATAATTTTTAATAATTTTTAATAATTTTTAATAATTTTTAATAATTTTTAATAATTTTTAATAATTTTTAATAATTTTTAATAATTTTTAATAATTTTTAATAATTTTTAATAATTTTTAATAATTTTTAATAATTTTTAATAATTTTTAATAATTTTTAATAATTTTTAATAATTTTTAATAATTTTTAATAATTTTTAATAATTTTTAATAATTTTTAATAATTTTTAATAATTTTTAATAATTTTTAATAATTTTTAATAATTTTTAATAATTTTTAATAATTTTTAATAATTTTTAATAATTTTTAATTATTTTTAACACATTTCTCTAATTTCCCTCATTTTCTCAATTTCCCCCATTTTTCTTCTTTCCATAATTTCCCCTCTTACCCCCATGTTCCCTCTTTTACCTCTTAAAATATGAAAATCAAAACACCTGAAACACCATTATTTATTTGTGATGAGTAGCTATAATTCCAATCTTCAAGTTCCTACCTATAAAAAAATCGATGCTTCCTTGCAAACTTTTAAGGGGGTTAAAAGTTTGGGGGGTGGGAAACGGGGGGTTTCCCACCCTTAAAATGTAAATACCCAAAAACACTTGTCTATTTATTCCAATTATAAAATTCCAATTTTCAAGTTCCTACCATACAAACTTTCACTTCACACACATTTCCCCCATTTCCCAAAATTTCCCCAATTGCCCCCATTTTCCATCTTTCACTCATTTTTCCTCTTGTCCCCATTTTCCCTCTTTGTCCCCTTAAAATATGAAAATCCAAAATCCCTGAAACATACCATTATTTATTTGTGATGGGTAGCTATAATTCCAATTTTCAAGTTCCTACCTATAAAAAATCGAGGCTTCCATGCAAACTTTTAACCCCCGTTTCCCCCCTTAAAATGTAAAAAACCAAAACCCTGAAAACCGTCATTATTTATTTATATTTTGTACCAGTATTTCAAATTTTCATGTTTCACTACCACTATGCAAAAAATTATGTCCGATCCCTTGCTCTGTAGAAAACAAAAACAAATCGATCCCACGGGAACCGTAAATTTTTTTCGGGATAAAAAGTAGTCTATGTACTATTCCAGGCTATAATCTATATTTGTACCAAATTTCATCCAGATTCGTTTGGCCGTTCTTGCGTGATTGAGCAACAAACATCCATCCATCCATACTTTCGCATTTATATAATTGTATGATACTATCTTTTGCCCGCGGCTTTGCACGCGTGGAGTCGTGTTTATAATTTTAAAAAATGAATGATTATGATTATTAATTTTTAATAGTTTTTATTAATTTTTATTAATTTAATTTTTATTAATTTTTATTAATTTTTATTAATTTTTATTAATCTTTATTAATTTTTATTAATTTTTATTAATTTTTATTAATTTTTATTAATTTTTATTAATTTTTATTAATTTTTATTAATTTTTATTAATTTTTATTAATTTTTATTAATTTTTATTAATTTTTATTAATTTTTATTAATTTTTATTAATTTTTATTAATTTTTATTAATTTTTATTAATTTTTATTAATTTTTATTAATTTTTATTAATTTTTATTAATTTTTATTAATTTTTATTAATTTTTATTAATTTTTATTAATTTTTATTAATTTTTATTAATTTTTATTAATTTTTATTAATTTTTATTAATTTTTATTAATTTTTATTAATTTTTATTAATTTTTATTAATTTTTATTAATTTTTATTAATTTTTATTAATTTTTATTAATTTTTATTAATTTTTATTAATTTTTATTAATTTTTATTAATTTTTATTAATTTTTATTAATTTTTATTAATTTTTATTAATTTTTATTAATTTTTATTAATTTTTATTAATTTTATTAATTTTTATTAATTTTTATTAATTTTTATTAATTTTTATTAATTTTTATTAATTTTTATTAATTTTTATTAATTTTTATTAATTTTTATTAATTTTTATTAATTTTTATTAATTTTTATTAATTTTTATTAATTTTTATTAATTTTTATTAATTTTTATTAATTTTTATTAATTTTTATTAATTTTTATTAATTTCTTTAATTTTTATTAATTTTTATTAATTTTTATTAATTTTTATTAATTTTTATTTGATTTTATTTATTTTTATTTATTTTTATTTATTTTTATTTATTTTTATTTATTTTTATTTATTTTTATTTATTTTTATTTATTTTTATTTATTTTTATTTATTTTTATTTATTTTTATTTATTTTTATTTATTTTTATTTATTTTTATTTATTTTTATTTATTTTTATTTATTTTTATTTATTTTTATTTTTATTTATTTTTATTTATTTTTATTTATTTTTATTTATTTTTATTTATTTTTATTTATTTTTATTTATTTTTATTTATTTTTATTTATTTTTATTTATTTTTATTTATTTTTATTTATTTTTATTTATTTTTATTTATTTTTATTTATTTTTATTTATTTTTATTTATTTTTATTTATTTTTATTTATTTTTATTTATTTTTATTTATTTATTTGTTGATTTATTTATTTTTATTTTTTTTTATTTATTGTTATTTTTTTTTATTTTTCCGCCTTAAAATGTGAAAATTCAAAAACCTCGAAATACGTTATTATTAACTTATGATGAGTAGATACAATTCCAATTTTCAAATTTCTACAGTAAAAAACCGAAAGTCTTATTTAAACTTTCACCTTCCGTTTCCTCCCTTAATATGTAAAATCCAAATACTTTGAAACATGTCTATTTAGTTATGAAGAGTACCTACAATTCCAATTTTCAAGTTCCTACCATATAAACTTTCACTCTTCACACATTTTCCTATTTCCCCTCTTACCCCCATTTTCCCTCTTTCCCCTCTTAAAATATGAAAATCCAAAAACCTGAAACACACCATTATTTATTTGTGATGAGCTATAATTCCAATTTTCAAGTTTCTACCTATAAAAGAATCGATGCTTCCATGCACACTTTTAACCCCTTTCCCCTCTTAAAATGTGAAAAACCAAAAACCCTGAAATACGTCATTATTTTATTTATGCTCAGTAGCAGTATTTCAAATTTTCATGTTTCACTACCACTGTGCAAAAAATTATGTCCGATCCCTTACTCTGTGAAAAACTAAAACAAATCGATCCCACGGGAAACGTACATTTTTTCGGGATAAAAAGCAGCATATGTGCTATTCCAGACTAAAATCTATATTTGTGCCAAATTTCATGATCAATCACGCAAGAACGACCGAACGGATCTGGATGACATTTGGCGCAAATACAGATTATAGTCTGGAATAGCACAGAGGCTACTTTTCATCCAGAAAAAATGTACGGTTCCCGTAGGATCGATTTGTTTTTGTTTTTTACAGACAGAGTTGGGTAGTATTCGAATACCCGGTATTCTGAATCTTATTCAGAATACATTTGGCTGGTATTCGAATACTATTCGAATACATTTGTGTTTTCTGTATTCGGTATTCGACTGAATACTTTTTTAGTCAGTACTCGGTATTTTGGATTCAGAATACCATTTTTGAATCCTAGTATTCGAATACCCACTTTGTATTCGAATCCCGGTATTCGAATCCCGGTATTCGAATACTGTTTGATTATTTCTATGAATATTGCGATCTTTTTGAAATGTTGGTTTTGTTAAAGGCAAACGGGATAGGAAATGCTTTTTGATTGATGTCTTCTTTCTGATATCCAAGTACTAGTGCGACGTTATGAATGTTATATTATATTTTATTTAAAACAAAAATAATTTATTTTAAGTTATTTATTATTTAAGAATATTTTTCAAGGATAGCTTCTTTTGCTAAGCAATTCTATTGTGTTACCTTATTGTGTTCGAATTTCCAATGAATGTACCAAAGAAACTATTTTAAGTTTTATTTATTATATATCCCACGAGATACGCCTCGGACCATAACTCCATAACGGTGCAATTTTTATGTATATTCAAAAAAGCCATCTTTTAAAATTAGTTTTCGAAAATTGCACCGTTATGGAGTTATGGTCCGAGGCGTATCTCGTGGGACACTCTGTATAAGTAAGTAGGTTGTAGGGTATAGGTTATAGGTAATGGGAATTGTTTATTTTTTATTAAACAATAAGTTTGTGTTTTTATCTGACGGTGTACCAAAGAATTTTATTTTAAATTTTTCATTATTTTATTTTTTAATTTAATTTTTTAATAAAACTTTAAGAAATAAAAATCAGCAAATGTTTTTTAATAAACAGTTATTTTATTTAACCTCACTGTGACACTGTGTATCAAAAAATGATATTTCAAATTTTATTTAACATAGATTTTTAATTCTTTTTATATTTTTATAAATTAACTACATAAATAATATGTGCGCAAATGTTATTTGTAGTTGGAATATTCATAAAGTATTCATATGTAAATGAATCCAGGTATTCGAATACAGCGGTATTCAAATACTGTTTTTCCTTTGTATTCGAATATTGATTATTCGAATACAATTTAGAATACAGTATTCAGGATTCGTATTCGAATACCGGATTTCAGTATTCGACCCAACTCTGTTTACAGAGCATGAAAATTTAAAATACTGCTACTGAGCATAGCTACCCATCATAAGCAAATAATGACATATTTCAAGGTTATTGGATTTTTACATTTTAAGGAGAAAAATAAATAAAAATAAATAAAAATAAATAAAAATAAATAAAAATAAATAAAAATAAATAAAAATAAATAAAAATAAATAAAAATAAATAAAAATAAATAAAAATAAATAAAAATAAATAAAAATAAATAAAAATAAATAAAAATAAATAAAAATAAATAAAAATAAATAAATAAAAATAAATAAAAATAAATAAATAAAAATAAATAAAAATAAATAAAAATAAATAAAAATAAATAAAAATAAATAAAAATAAATAAAAATAAATAAAAATAAATAAACAATAAAAATATTAAACATTAATAGAATTTAATAAAAATTATTAAAAATTAATAAAAATTATTAAAAATTAATAAAAATTAATTAATAAAAATTAATAAAAATTAATAAAAATTAATAAAAATTAAAAAAAATTAATAAAAATTAATAAAAATTAATAAAAATTAATAAAAATTAATAAAAATTAATAAAAATTAATAAAAATTAATAAAAATTAATAAAAATTAATAAAAATTAATAAAAATTAATAAAAATTAATAAAAATTAATAAAAATTAATAAAAATTAATAAAAATTAATAAAAATTAATAAAAATTAATAAAAATTAATAAAAATTAATAAAAATTAATAAAAATTAATAAAAATTAATAAAAATTAATAAAAATTAATAAAAATTAATAAAAATTAATAAAAATTAATAAAAATTAATAAAAATTAATAAAAATTAATAAAAATTAATAAGAATTAATAAAAATTACAAAAAATTAATAATCATTCATTTTTTAAATTATAAACACGACACCACGCGTGCAAAGCCGCGGTCAAAAGTAGTACCTTATATAAATACACCTTTTAACTACTTCTGTGCAATCGTTTACCATTTTAGCTATTAGTCAACCTTTGCAATATAGGTGCCTCATTATACTCTTTTGTGCAATCGCTCAGTGTTTTAGATTCTAGTGAACCTTTGAGATATTCCTTATATACCCTCTACATCTACTTTTGACCAATTCCAATAAACATCTTTTAAATAAATCTAATAGTTCATTATGATGCTAATAAACAAAGTTCGGTCCCTGTTAGAGTTTGGGTCGCCGCCCAGTTCCCCCACTCCGTTAACCTTTCTTTAGAAGTTGGCAACATTTGCGCAGGTTAAACACCGGTGTATGTTATATCACTGGTCTCTTTTATCTATAATCTAAACCTAAGTTGGGATCTGATCGTCTTCATTGAGTTACTATTTATTTTGGAGTTTAAGGGTTAATTTCACCCTGTTTGACAGGTTGATGAGCGTATTAAAGCTATATTTACATTCAATTACGCTCCGGCTTAAGTCTAAAATTTGTCTGCTTGAGAAATGGTGGCGCCATATAAACATTTACATTGACAATTTAGTCTGTGCTTAATTTAACTCTGAATTGAAATTGGTGTAAGGTGCTTGGTAAGAGCAATCGCCAAGCGGGAAAGTTGGTAATTTGAAGGTTATGTTGTTGTATGTTATGCTATTTGCTACCATTCTGTGTTTTTACTCGTGTTTTGTGCATCTATTAAAAATATATTTGTTAAAAAGAAAAATGGACAAGGAATTATTTTTAAAATTAATTTGCGATTTCCCGGCCATATATAATTCGCAGCAGAAAGGTCATATGAATAGAATTATGATTGATAAGGCATGGGATTACATATCAAGATCCACGCAATGCACAGGTAATTGATTGTATAAAATTATAAAAAAAAATGTAGATAAAATACTTTTTCCTTTATATAGTTGCTTGCTATTTATGTACCTGTTTAATATTAGTTGAGGATTGTAAAAAAATGGAAATCCCTTGGGGAAATATTTAATCGAGAGAAGCAGAAACTTCAGATGCTACAAAGAAGTGGTGCTGGATCATCATTTACGACACCGTGGACGTTAATGTCATTCTTTGAATTGATGTTTGATCATAAGACACCTAGAGAGTAAGTTTGAGTTTAAAAAATATATATATTTATATATTAGGTATATTATATATTCATAACTTTGTTTTCAGAACTAGTAGCAGTGTTATTTTAGAGAAAAATAATATATATATATATATATATATATATATATATATATTCACCTTCGTTAATTATGGAGGCAGAAGTAGTTTGAGAACCTTCATTAGATGAATCTAGTCTGACCAACCTAGAGTTTGATAGTCAAATTAATCAATTTAATTTAATTAATGACCAACAAGAGGCATCTGCTACTCCACCTGTAGTGAACCTTAATCCTAATTTAGAAATACCGAGGGAAATGCCCTTTACTCCTATTAGAATTCCTAAAAGGAGTAATAAGAGAAAAAAAAACAGATGCTCAAACGGAAAATGATCTAGATATTTTGGGGCTATTAGGAAAAATTTCCAATTCAGAGGAACAGGTTACCTCTGCATCCCCAAATACCAGAGATAAACTTGATGATTTTTCGTCATATTTGGTATTTGAACTGAGAAAGTTTCCAGAAGAACCACAAGAAGAATTTATTGATGAAACAATCATTAGACTCCTTCAAATTAAAAGAAAATTGAGGCAAAATGCAAGGCCATAATTTTGTTAATTGTATTAATAGTTTTTTTTTAATAAAATATAAGTACTGTATCATTTGTGAATGGTAGTTCCTTTCCTAATGGGATGTTTAAATTTTTATCTTTTAGCTTTTGACCAAAATTTGTTTGTTTAAGGATACCTCCATCACTTTGAGCTCCATATGAACCTACATTCACATATGTAAAAAATATGAGGCATCACAGAGAGCTAGCAAGATTGTGCTAAAGTATTTTTTATAATTAAAATACAATGATCCAGAATTAATAGGTGCTTGAATTCTCACATGTTTACCATCTCTGGCAACTAAGCAATTTGGTAACTGCCACATGTGATAAAATTCTTCAGCTTTTTGAACCCATTCCCATATGATATTGCAAGTTTCCCATATTATGTTACAAACTGTCGATGGATGTATTCTAAAAGCATATCCTAAACTAGGATATGAATCTCCGGTCGCCAGATATCTCAGCGTTACCATTACCTGAGGGCAGGTTCTATTGGTGCTCGTGGTGAAACTTTTACCAAATATTTTCCACAAAGGGAGAGCAAATATTCGAACGATGTACTACTCATTCTTGTGAAATTAAAAAACAAATGGACGTTACCAAGTTTCATTTCAACAATTATATTGTTATAAAACCCTTGCTCTTTTCTTTTTAAATAAATATCTTGAACCCATATCCTGCGAGGCTTTCTTTTTTTTTATTATTTTTTAAATATAAAACGCCTACAACTGTAGTCAGCGCACCTAATATTCTCAGTTTTGAGCAATTTTCACGGCTCATTTTTATAAAACTAATCTTCCTAAAGGGACAATAACAAAGCAACATAACCAACAAATTGTATACCAGAGTTCTTAAATGTAAATGGTCACCCTCTGAAGTGTCAATTTTCAATTCGCTAAATTCCATATGTAATTGAATGAAAATGTAGCTTTATGCTTTTTTTAATGTAAAACCAAGTTGGGATCTAATTGTCTTCATTGGGTTACTATTTATTTTGAAGTTTAAGGGTTAATTTCACCCTGTTTGACGGATCGGAAAGGATTTTCGCTTAAAGTGTACTTTGATGAGTGTATTTATGCTTTTTTTAATGTAAAATTAAGTTGGGATCTGATCTTTATTGGGTTATTTATTTTGAAGTTTAAGGGTTAATTTCACCCTGTTTGCCGGGTCGGAAGGGATTTTTGCTTACAGTGTACTTTGATGAGTGAATTTATGTTTTTTTGAATGTAAAATCAAGTTGGGATTTAATCGTCTTCATAGGGTAATTATTTATTTTGAAGTTTAAGGCTTAACTTCACCCTGTTTGACGGGTCGAAAGGGATTTTAGCTTACAGTGTACTTTGATGAGTGAATTTATGTTTTTTTTTATGTAAAATCAAGTTGGGATCTGATCGTCTTCATTGGGTTATTATTTATTTTGAAGTTTAAGGGGTAATTTCACCCTGTTTGACTGGTCTGAAGGAACTTTAGTTGATAATGTACTTTGGTGAATGCATTTATGATTTTTTGAATGCAAGAGCACGTATGAATTTGAACGGCTTCATTGGATAATTATTTTTTGGGAGTTTTAAGGGTTAATTTCGCCCTCTTCGACAGGTCCAACAGAGTAAGTATGAATTTGATCAGCTTCATAGAATAATTATTTTTTGGGGTTTTTAAGGGTTAATTTCGCCCTCTTCGACGGGTCCAACGGGATATTGGCTTACAGTGTGTAATATTAAATTTATTTGTTTGATGTAAAAGAAATTTGGTTCGAAGGGATTTTCACTTCATGGGGTAAATATTTATTTTTAATTATAAGTGTCACCCTGTTTGACGAACTGGAAGGGATTTTTTTTACCGTTTATGTTAGTATATTTTTTATTTTATGAATGAAAGATTAAGATTAAATTTGATACTCATTACTCATATTAGGTTAAGTATCTATTTTTAATTTTAAAAGTTAATTTCACCTTGTTAGACGAGTCCGAAGGGATTTTTGCTTTCATCCTTTATTTAGTTCATTTATTATTTTTTTAAGGTAAAAGTAAGTAGAAAATGTATCGCATTCATAGGTTAATTATTTTTTAAATTTTTAATGGTTTATTTTGCTCTGTCTGACTAGGTCCGAAGAGATTTTTCCTTAAACTGTATGTAAGTAAGTCTAGTATTAATTTTTTAAATATTAAACACTTCAAAGGATAATTATTTTATGAATTTATGGGGGAATTTTACCCTGTTCAACGGACCCGAAGAAATGTTACCTATACCTGTATTTATGTTTTTTAAATATATATATATATATATATATATATATATATATATATATATATATATATATATATATATATATATATATCGTTTATTTAGCAAAGCTAATAGTACATTACAAAT
This sequence comes from Psylliodes chrysocephalus, assembly GCA_927349885.1. NCBI lineage: Eukaryota > Metazoa > Arthropoda > Insecta > Coleoptera > Chrysomelidae > Psylliodes > Psylliodes chrysocephalus. Next base: position 105,228,610 of record OV651814.1, read on the forward strand.
AAATAAAATTACAAAAAATATTTATCTATATCTAAAATATAACACTAAAATATCACAGATGCTGGCTCGTTAACATATAATCTCTTAGTTTATATTTAAAGGTATTAAATGAGGCGACATTTCGGAGTTCTAAGGGTATCTCATTAAAAGCTTGAAGTCCCTTAAAAAATATTGAATTTTGGGACTGTTTACGTGCAACTTGTGGAATATGAAAATTAGATCTATTTCTTGTGTTATAGTTATGATAGTCAAAGTTGTAATTGATTTTATCAAGTAAATAAGAGGGGACCAGTCCATGTTTAATTTTATAAATGAATATTAAAGTTAAGTACAGAAAATAGTTTTTAACAGAAAGCCATTTCAAATTTTGTAACATACCTAATATATTGGTCCTTCTATCACATGACAATAATATCCTCATTGCTCTATTTTGTAATTTCTGAAGTCTGTTGGTTTCATTCTGATTAAGTAAATACATAATGGTGGCACAATAAGTGAAATGAGGCAAAACTATACTGTTATATAAAAGAATCAATGACCATTTATTAATGTATTTTGAGCACCGGTATAAGTAGTTGACTTTAAACGCTACTGTTTTAATGATATAGTTTGCATGATCTTTAAAAAACAACATATGGTCTACTATTACTCCCAGATATTTAATTTTTTTTACGACTTCAATGACATCATTTTCAATACTAATTTTCATATTATTTTCAGTAAATTCATTGTAATACCTAACATTCCCGATAATCATAAATTTAGTTTTGTTAATATTTACTTTTAACGAATTAAAACAACACCAATAATATATTTGCTTTAATGTGGTATTTATAGTAGCGGTTACTTCCTGCAAATTATTAGCAGAATAATACAGCAGAGTATCATCTGCAAACATATGTATGGAGCAACCACCTGCAACTTGAGAAATATCATCAATATATAGAAGGAACAATAGTGGGCCCAATACACTCCCCTGTGGTACGCCTAATTCATTTTTTTGTTCTTTTGATAAAATGTTTTTAAACCTTAATTTTTGTTTTCTATTGTCCAGGTAATTTATAAGCCATTCTAGTGAATTTTCAATAATACCAAAACTTTTTAACTTTTTAATCAGTAGAGATCGATTTACCGTTTCAAATGCTCTTTGTAGGTCTAAAAAAAGAGCACCTGTAATTAACTTGTTGTCAAGATTCTGTTTCCAGTCATTTAATACATATTGTAGTGCAGTCTCGCAGCTGTGTTTACCCCGAAATCCTGATTGATTACTATTAAACATATTATTTTCTTCCAAATATTCAATAAGTTGATTATATACTACTTTCTCTAAAATTTTTTCTACTGTACATAACATATTAATAGGACGTAAGTCCACTGCCCTATTTGAATTCTCAACCTTAGCTATTGGTGTTATTATTGAAATTTTTAGATCGTCTGGAACAGTATTAGTCTCTAACGAGGAATTTATTATATTTATCAATGGCTTAGCAATATTTTCGAAACAGTATTTTAAAAACAGTACATTAATTTCATCAGGACTTCCTTTATTCGACATATCAAAAACAATTTCTTTTAAAGTATCAAAACTAACAAGATTAAACTTTTTAAGACTTACATTATCATTTTTAACAATAATGGGAAAATCATTAACGTTCTGATTTATATTAGATACTAAGTCAATTATACTATCAATGTAATATGTGTTAAGTGCATCTGGCATTTCAATTATGTCTTTTATAATTAAATTTTCATTTATTTCAATTTCTACAAGATCATTTTGTTTATAGTTTTTGGGTAACAGTTCCTTCATTACATTCCATAATTTAACAGAATTATTTTTATTTTCCATAATTTGAGAGTCATAATATTTTCTCTTTTCATTTCTAATAGTTTTAACAGCCATATTACGTTTCTGTTTATATAATTCTTTATTTTGTTCTGTTTTGTTTAATACATAATTTTTGTAAGCCTTATCCCTATCTATAGTTGCTGTGTGCACTGTGTCATTCCACCAAACTCTAAATTTTGGAAAAATCTTAATAGTTCTCTTTGGTGCCACCTCATTTAAAACCCTCATTACTTTTTCATAAAAATCCTTATATTTGGCATTAATCCGTAATCTATAATTCCATTCAACTTTAGATAATTTTTCATTAATAGTATCATAATCGATAATTCTACCTCTACTTTCAATTAATTGTGGTTCCTTGGTTAGTGCCAAACAGTCTAGATATATTAAAATATTAAAATGTAAAAATTGGGATCTGATTTTCTTCATAGGTAGGATAAATATTTTTATCAATTTTAAGGGTTATGTTGAACCATATATTAATTATTTGTCGATATTAATGTTGACAAGATTATTAAAATAATTGTATGCCGTACGCCACTGTTTACCCAATCGGGTGCTTTCGGTTATTTTTACTGCTAAAAGTTACAGCAAACTTCACACCGGTCTCAAGATTGCCATTGCTTTACATTAATAGGCATGAGAAAAAAACTTTGTGAATATTTAGTTTTATCAATATTAAGTTATTGCAATATTGTTTACTATCCTTGTCTGGACAAATTGTCATAGAGCCAATTACAGCTTATACAAAATGCTTGTTGCAGATTTATTTTTGGTTTGAGGAAATATATCTCAATTTATTTTGCTCAGCTGAAATGGATAGAAGTAGACAATCTATATCAACTAAATCTTTAATATTTTTGAACATAGGTACTAATAAAGACAAGGAACCCTGTCTATTTGTTTCAGAAATTAATTTTCAGAACATCTGTTCATAATGTTAATATTAGACCAAATATGCTTAGGTACAATGCCTCATCATTCGACAACAAAGTTTGAAAGAGGTTATAATGCAGTTAAAATGTATAATCAGTTTTATTTTCTAAATTGGAATGTATAATTGCATATCTTTAGATGTGAGATTAAAAAGTATTTTTTGGCTAAGCAATAACCTGTTTTTGTTTGTATTTCTCATTATATTTTTTCTTCTTCTATATTTCAATTCTTGTTCTTTGTAATTATTTATATACTATTGTTTTTATTTTTTTCGTGTCTATTTGTTGTTAATACTATTAGTCTACAGATCATTATGTTATTACTATGTAAATATAATGTAAATAGTATGCTATTATGTCAACTAGGAAGGTTAAGGGTTAGGAGTAGCTGTATAGTTTTTGACTTCCTGGTGCAAATGTATGTATGCATTTGTTTTAATAAAGATGTATTATTATTATCCATGGTTGGTAGGTACAGGTTTTTTTGGACCTAGGTTTTTTAAAAAAAACCTAATACTGAAAAATCTGCAATTTTAAGTTTTTTATGTTATTTAAGATAAATATTAAGAATTCACAATTTTACTTATCAACTATCGGGAGGACAAAGGGTACAAAAATGAGTATATAAAAACAAATGCAAACATTTCATCAAAGGTTATACCTAATCACTTCTTCTTGATATTGATATTAATGATAGTGACTATTTTTGACATATTAAGAACTAAAAACCTTACAAAACTTTAAAAAACCTAAATATCCTAAAAACCTACCTACATATTTTTGAATTCGTAGGTTTTTTTTCAACCCTGGATTTACCTGTATATCCTACATGCTGTTAAAGGTACAATTCCCAACCAAGCTGTACCAACTAAAGTATAATGAAACCAATATTTTACAGCTGTAGCAATTGAAGATAACAAACCAGCTGCTAAATCTTTTACTGGCAATCTTCGTGGCATATCAGGAGAGTAAATAGGAGTGAATGAAAATCTATGACCACATAGCTCACAGTATTCTTTTCTGGAATAACGCATCCATTGCATTAGACATTCCTGATGTATCCATTTAATACTTCCTGTACAAATGCAAGGATGAAAAAGGGGTCTGTCAGACAAACCCTCTGACCTACAAACTCTACATATGTCTGCATTTGGCACATCATCCATACTTGATCTAAAAAAGAAACTGCACTTATTCCTACTAAATAATGTTTATATGTGTAATATGAAAACAATGTTTATTATTGTAACATATTCATTGATAATTACCTGGACTTGGTACAGTGTTCTAGAAATCTACAAGTTCATTCAATCTTTTCTAATTTGCATTTATAAATATTAGATCCATTAATTAGTAAGTTAGATCTAAAAATCTTCACTAGAAATGTCTCTATTGCAATAATTTTAAAATTAAAGTAACTAATCTTTAAAAATTAAAAATTCAATTTTTTACTGTTTTGCTTTTGACTGACAAACCACACATAAAACACAGAACACTTACTCTTAGAACGGTATCTCCCATGTTAAAAAAGGATGATAGAATTTTCAGCGCCACCATTAGTTTTTTTAATTTTTATTTAGATTTCAAATTTAGGTTGATTTGTAGTCTCAAAAGTCAATTTTAAAAAGTATAAACTTCTAAGGGTAAGTTCGGTTTGGAACTCGACGGATCGCACAGAGTGCGTGACGTCATAGACAGAGTTCACTCTTTTTATGCCGCGTTTGAGAATCCACATCGGATGCATCAGGATATAGAGAAAGTAAAAGTTGAAAAGTCTTTTGGTAGGTAGAGAGGGGGTAAACGTCAAACCACGTCGGGCGGCTCCGAGAATTTCACAGTAATGTTTACCTGCCAGTGTCGTTTCATAGAATAAGTAATTTTAAATTGTTATCGGCGGAACCGGACAATCGCATGTATTTATGGATTATAAATAATTATTAAACATGTATTATAATATTCAAATTATAATTTTACAAAATTTCAACAGCTATTCACAATTTATTAAACTATTTACTCGAAATTGTTATTAACATCTATAAATAATTGTGTACGCCAATGTATCGTGTCCACTTCGGTGAGATCCGCTGACAACCTGTCAATTTATGTGTATAAAGTGGGAGAACTGGCAAAAGCATTTACAACTAGTGATGTAAGAATACGTATCCAAAAATCCGTTGAATCCGAATATTAAAAGGATCCGGATATTCCGGAATCAATAGTGTAAATTCGAATACGAATTCGGTATCAAAAAGAACAGAAACAAAATCGTAATACACGAATCGAATGCTGCAAGTTCTGTTATGACAGACCCGATTCGGGTTTTGCGGGTGGCAGCCGATACGAACTATGGATACGAAATCAGAATTCGGAATCGTCTAGCGTTGTTGCAATTCATAATCGGTTAGTCGGCATGCACTGCATATTTTAAAGGTAACATGAAGTTATATAAATATAAATGAGAAATTTTGTTTCTGATATTATGATAAAAAACAAAATATTTGAGATTTATTTTGTGTTTATTATTCTAAAACATTAAAAGCTCCTGTTACTTCACTCTCAAACATAAATTCTGCTAGGGTTGACAACACTGCCCGATTCCGATTCCCAAGGTCGCGGTGTATTTACGGTTGCGTATTATGATTTCACACATATGGATACGTGTCCGGATGATGAATCCGAATATCTCTTGGTTCCGAATACGTATTATCCGAATACTAAAAAGATACGGATATTCACAACACTATTTACAACTTTTAACTTCTGTTCTACCATAGATATGGGAGGAGGGGAGATAGGAACTGTCATTTCAGAAAACGTTTACACAAGCATTGCGTTCGGTCTGCCAAGTTCCTTTAACTCCTTTAACACTTTTAACTCCAAACGACCCTTTTACCGTTAGGTTAAGTCCGATTAGTGACAGTTTAACACGCTTAAATGTCATTTAAAAGCACCCTAAAATTTGTCCCGCTCCAGGGGCCCAATTCTCGAAACATGCGTTAACTGCCGCATGCGCTAAGTAACGCATGGTCGTTAACGCATACGACAGCAATTTAGTATTCCTGAACACCATGCGATAATCGCGAATCAAGTCGAACGTGTTAACGAAGAGTCTTTGATTATTGCATAGTCTTAACCAATGAGGATTGAGAATACCAAAGATGGTATCACTGAATATGAGATAATTGCATTGACACATGTCAAAATTGCCAAAAATTATAAAATTAAATGGATTGGATGTCTAATAATTTTTGGTTTTTAGACGTTTTAACTGTGATTATTTGTATTTTGGACTTGAGAATTGGAGTGGTTTAGATTTAGAATATTAAAAATGGAACAGCGTGGTTCACGAATAACGGAAAAATTGCGTGAAACTTTAGTAGAATTTATAACATTGTTTAGTGCCTGTAAAACTCATATTTCTTCTATATCATCCATACTAAATAAAATAAACCAAAATAAAGTGGCACCTAAACGTCCAATAAAAGAGTTCACGGTACAAAAAGTTTCATTTTTATATTCTAATAAAATGTTCAATAGAGTCAAATTAAAAATAAATATTTCCCAATAATAAATCACAAAACAAAGCCAATAGATAGAAACACGAATCACATATGATAAAGCAGGATTAATTGACAATTATAACCTTACTTTCACCTAAACGAATGCGACAAAGTAGTTGTCGAACGGTCATGAGCGCTCTTTGAAAATCATCATTTCTTAGCGCATACTTTAATAAATTTGACGAATGCCGCCAGTTCAGGAATACACTTTCATCAAGTCGCATACGTTATCGCATGCGATAAGTTAACGAAGGCGTCAGGAATTGGGCCCCAGCCCCTGACTGACCGAACTCGCCTAAGGAGAACCTGCCGGGGAGGCGGAGAGTCTGCGCAGTTGAGTGTTTCCAGGATTGTACTCAGTTTTTTTATTAATTCAATAAAAATATACATATAATTAAATGTAAATTACGAATACTTTTTTAATAAGAGGAATACATAATTAAACAAGATTGTGTATTAGTTGAGATAATTTAAGTATAGCTAGTGCGGCGAGGGACGTCTAATTATTTGCGTTGGCGTTAAGGGGCAACTATACATAAATTTATATTATATATTCTCTTTAGATTATCTTTCGATGACATGAGACATGTTACAAAATTAGTTTTATATTAATAACTAACTAAGGATCGATTCCACCGTTGTGTTAAACGGATATTAAAATGACATTGTTAATGTAAAAATGTCATTTTAAACTTCGTTTAACACAACGGTGGAATCGGTCCTAAATTTCATAAGGTTAGCTGAATACAACATAAGCATTCAAAAAAACATTCATCACATCATAGATAAACGAAATACAATGCTCACATATAGGTACGTAAAAAATGGTTGAAATATTAAAAATTATTTATAAATTCATCTAACGAGTAGTCTTCAATTAAAAGACCCTTCAGGTCAGGTACTATTTAAATTTTTGTATTAATTTTTTTCTTTATGAGTGTTTATGTAACAAGTGATATACATACAGGGTGACACCGAAAACTTCCCAAATTAAATATCTTTCTTCCATTAAATAATGTGAAAAATCGCAAAAACCCGTCAATTTTATTTTCAAGGAGGACACCTACAATAAATACTTTTAACACTCGTGGCTCAACCTCCTAGGAGGGGTAGTTGTTATCCTTAAATCTTAAATGGGAAAAGGGGTCAAGAGGCACATCATTTTAAAGGGCGTTTAATTCTCTTCCCAATGGTACCCTAATTTATTAGTTATTTATTAAACAAAAATTATTCTATCGAGTTAAATAACAGGAGGAATATTAAGTCTACATGTTTAACTTTTTATTTTTTTGGTAAGGTGACTTTTACAAAATAAATAACTTTTAATTTGCACAAGAAATTTTAAAAATAGAACACATAAGATCTACTTGTACACTATTTTAAACACTTTTCAAAATGTTGTCCATTGTACTGTAAACAGTAAAAAGTCTGTTTCCCAACTCCTCTCTAACATTTCGGAAAACTTTTACCGGAAATTGACCGGCATGCTTGTGTAATTCTCCTTTTAAGATCATCAATGTCAGCAGGTTGTGTTTCATAAACAACGAATTTAAGGTGTCCCCAAAGAAAAAATTCTAAAGGAGTTAAATCAGGTGATCTTGGGGGCCATTCAATTGCTCCCCTTCTGCTAATCCAAGGGCCTGTAAATCTCTGTCAGACGAGAAGAAAAAATGAGGTGTAGCAGCATCCTGCTGGAAATGTAACACTTCTCCTGTAAAACTAAATTACCTTCTGCATCAGTTTGTTTCTAGCTCCTGAGTTTATAAGAGGATCAATAATCTCTGCAAGCATATTAAGGGACAGATCGCCTGGCAAGTTTCCTTCATTAAATAAAGAACCAATAATTGCGTATGCCCTTCTTGAATAATATACCTGGTGTTCATCGCTCCAGTACCAACATTTGTGTTTATTAACATTGTCATTTAGAAAAAAATATAAAATAAAATGTCACCACTGAAACAGATATTCAGCAGAAGATTGGGGTTGGCGTTGACTTGATCAGACATGGTTTTACAAAACTCTATTCTTTTATCAAAATCATCTTCGTAGAGTTCTTTTATAGAAATGAAATTTATACATTTTCAGTGCTCTTCTTACAGTCTCGCGTGATATTCCCATCTGTTCTGCTACTATTCGTATGGAGCTAGTTGACACGGTAACAAATGTTCCCAAAACCTCAATTAGAGCTTCTTCATTTAGTACTCGTCGGTTCTTTTCCTATTTTTCACCGAACCAGTTTCCAAAAATTTTGCTACCAAATCGAGAGTATACATATGACTTACATTACAATTAGGATGCCTTTCATTTAAATGCTGCCGTTCGTGCGCATTTTCCAACCTCTTCATAAAGGATAATTATTTCGATTCTTTCCTGTAGAGTAAACCATTTTTGCTATAGAATTACAACCATTGTTATCTCCTGATCACAAATGAATACCAGATGCTTACCGAGTGAAATATTTATTAAATTATACCTATCAAAACTTAATCTTGGAAATAAAGGCAAATTTAAGTTTAGGCTGGGGACCAATGAAGAAAACAAAACTAGGTACTTATTTGAACTATTTCTTTTATTTGAAAATCTTGCAAGATGCTACAGAATACAAAAATATTTAACAAACATTGCAAGTATTTTAATAATTGTTTAGTATCAGGTGTAAAAGTTATTAAAAAATAAATGAGACACTTAATTCAAAGAAAATTACCTTAACATTTGAAAATCCTCGAAAAAAAAACATATATTGCAAGCAGTTATTTTAATAATAGTATTAGGGGTACAAATTATAAGAATTGAATAACATTTTGTTCAAATACAATCTTCAGGACATTAATAAATACAAAGAATATATAACATTTAATTCAAAGAAAACTACTTATTATTAAAATATCTTTAGGATACTAGACAGGTACGGCCTTTTTAACACAGAAGGTATATCTTACAATGAGTGTAACAAAGTTTAATAGGAACATGCAGATAACAAAGGGAGACCACTGTCAGAAAGCATCGATATGGTTCCAACTTATGCTCTTTTTACTACATACATCGACACAAATTTAGATGCTACGAGTGACAGGAGTCTCTGCCTGATATTCGCAGGTTCCTAATTCAAATTGCTTTATTGTTGAAAAATACATCTTATTGACAAAGACAGAAAACAAATATATACATATTTAAAATTTAAAAAAATGTGTACATACTAATATAAATGTATATCGTACCCAGATACAAATAACCGATTGCAACAATATTCATTAAAATTTATAGATACGATAAACTTTGACAGAGTTTGAGAATGTGATTTGTCTTAATGATATGAACATCAAATTACGTTCAGTCTAATAAAATTATATGACCATTAAATATTGAAAGATTTATATAAGTGTTCTTCTAACTGGGTGTTAGTCAATTACAATATAGAATTACAAAATATATAAAAATATAATTATTTGTATGAATTGTATTTAATTTAAAACTGGCTGAATGGCTAAGGATCTATATATATATTTTATTATAATTTATAGATACTGTAAAATATAAGGTTAGATTTTTTATTTAAAATTGTACAATATTTATTGTATTATCTAAATTGGGCTTTTTTCTTTATTTTGGACATATCGAGAGCCACAATGCAGGACCTCGTAACTAACATTGCCACTGAAAATTATATTTTATGATAATCTCGTTTAAAAGATTTCACTCCATCTACTGTATAAATGAAGTATGTATTAAAATTTTTGAACAAAATATGGTTAAATATTAGTCCCATTATAGAGTAAAATGGATTGTTCTATGCACTTGTGAATCTTTTTTTTTTTATCTCCTGAAAAATTTTGATTTTGCGACTTACGAGGTCTAGCCTTGTTGCCTTCGATATGTTGTTTACAGTCGTCAAAAGTAAATGTAAAATATATAAAAACATTTAGGTATAAATAAGTAAAATACATACAACTTAATTATATTATTTTTGAAAGAACTCTCGATCATTGCCTGATTAGAAATACGTCTTGTATTAAAAAAGTATTACATTTTTTTAACTATTATGCTTTATAAATTTTTTTATTGAGCTAGAATATACCTTGGTCTACTTATTATAAGGTATACTTTCCCTTTTAAAAATTCTATAGCACTATATGAAATACAAAACATACACAACATATTACAAGTAGATATTTTGATAAGAGTATCAGGTGTACAAATTATAACAACTACATGCCATTTATTGACATTTAATTCTAAGAAAACTACCTATTTGAAAACATTAACGACACAGTAAAAATGTTCCAGCATTGATACTTATCATATTTCTCTTCTTTAACACAGGTAGAACTTGCTAAGGGAACGAGTGTAACATTGCATCATTTATACGTCTGCTGTCGTTTTTGATATCTGTACCACATTTAGTTTGTTTAGATATCTGCATTTCTGTCTTCTCTACTGTATTTCTGCAATTAAAAAAAATCACTATTTAACAGATATTTACATGGAAAGATTTCAGATTATTAAATTTGCATGCTTATAGCTGTGCTTGTTTATCATCATATAGGATGCATCTGATGAAATGTGAATTTTTATCACGTAACAGAAGATTAGGGTTAAATGTAGATGTAATAAAGAAACACTCTAGACCTACTAGCCATGTGGTAAAAATGACAATGACAAGTTTTATACTTTTTGTGTTTGACCTTTGAGTCATTATAATATGAATACAAAAGTAGTTGTCGTTGTAATTTTTCTTATGATTATTTACTTTAAAACTATTTTTTGAATTAAAATACCTACTCTCTAGTTACTGATGGTTAGCGATACCTATATTATAGAAAAAATCTAAATTTGAAAACTTAACAAAAATCAAACAAATGATCACTTTTATATTCATGAGCATATATGGCTAGCATAAACAAAGGATAAATCGATAAACCTGTAACTGAACCTGGCATGGAACGAATCCAACAACAAAAAATGTCAAGTTTGACAATCCTCAAAATATCATTTTAAATAAAGAAAATATAAACAAACGCAGATGTAGTAGATGTGAATAAACAAATAATAATGCTCAAATCACTTAAACATAAGAATGAATTCTTTTGTTTCGTTTTCAATAATTTCTATTGGGAGATCATCTTCACTATCTAAATTGCTTAAAATTCTGTAAAACAGTGGTATAATATAGACTGCATAGGCATTATGTTTAAATGAAGTAGAAATAAACCTACCTAGCCTCCTTTGCATGAACTTCTGTAGCATGTTCTCTTTTTGATTACTTGGCAAAAATTAAGTAGCAGTAGCATTCCTTCTAATCACAGTTTTATCACTGACTAAAATTCAAAATGCTTCGAACATATTTTAAAATTTTCTTTGTGTGATCTTCCAATACTTTTTATCTAACCTAAAACAGATAAAAATTAATAAATATAATTTATAACTACATGCTGGTTATGAAACACATTTAATCTGGTAACTTACACATTAATGAATGATTTTGGTTAGTTTTCAATAATTTCTTTTGGTAGATCTTCTAAAGTCAGCACTATTAGAACTGCTTAAAATTCTATTAAAAAATGGTTTGAAAAGTTTACTAAAAAAAAGAAGGCTTCATTATAAATAGTGTTAGCACGCATATAGGGTATTACCTATATTTAAATGAAATAGAAATAAAACTTACCTAGCATCCTTTGGTGAAATTTTCTGGAACATGTTCTTTTTTTTATTACTTGGCCAAAATAAAGTAGGAGTGGCATTCTTTTTAATCACAGTTTTATCACTGACTAAAATTCAAAATAAGAAATGCTTGAACGATTTTGAAATATTTCCTTGGCATACATTTTCTTTATAGGAGCTTCCATTACATTAAGCCTTTTTTTTTCTAACCTAAAAGACAAATAAAAACGAATAATTATATATAACTAGATAAGGTTTTTTATTAGAACCCCAGTATGGATATTGGGCTAGAACAATAATTAAATACCTAATTGATTCATCCAAAAATAATTGTTAAATACGGGTCTGTATTGGTGTTAAAAACTTACTTATGACAAGTTCTTCGGAATTATTTCATCGGTTTGGACAGAATAAAACTAAACATGTTTTAACCATTGTTTATAGAAGTCTTTAGGACGTCTTTAGGGATCAAAATAACTTTCCAAAACTCACAAAAACTTTAAAAATCGTATAAAAATTGCTAAAAATAACAACAATCACAAGACAACTAAATGTCAAATGTCACAATATTCTAACTAATGCGCAGGGGCCCAATTCCTGACGCCTTCGTTAACTTATCGCATGCGATAACGTATAGAGAAAGTAAAAGTTAAAAAGTCTTTTGGTAGGTAGAGAGGGGGTAAACGTCAAACCACGTCGGGCGGCTCCGAGAATTTCACAGTAATGTTTACCTGCCAGTGTCGTTTCATAGAATAAGTAATTTTAAATTGTTATCGGCGGAACCGGACAATCGCATGTATTTATGGATTATAAATAATTATTAAACATGTATTATAATATTCAAATTATAATTTTACAAAATTTCAACAGCTATTCACAATTTATTAAACTATTTACTCGAAATTGTTATTAACATCTATAAAATAATTTTGTACGCCAATGTATCGTGTCCACTTCGGTGAGATCCGCTGACAACCTGTCAAGTTATGTGTATAAAGTGGGAGAACTGGCAAAAGCATTTCCAACTTTTACTTCTGTTCTATGCGACTTGATGAAAGTGTATTCCTGAACTGGCGGCATTCGTCAAATTTATTAACGCATGCGCTAAAAAATGGTGATTTTCAAAGAGCGCTCATGACCGTTCGACAACCACTTTGTCGCATTCGTTAAGGTGAAAGTAAGGTTATAATCAGAGGGTTGTCTCCACATACTTTGATTTTCTTTTGTATGTGGTTGTTTCTGTTATAATTGTCAATTAATCCTGCTTTATCATAGGAGTTTTACAGGCACTAAACAATGTTATAAATTCTACTAAAGTTTCACGCTGTTTTTCCGTTATTCGTGAACCACGCTGTTCCATTTTTAATATTCTAAATCTAAATGCAAATAATCACAGTTAAAACATCCAAAAACCAAAAATTATTAGACATCTGCAATCCATTTAATTTTATAATTTTTGCATTTTTGGCAATTTTGACATATGTCAATGCAATTATCTCATATTCAGTGATACCATCTTTGGTATTCTCAATCCTCATTGGTTAAGACTATGCAATAATCAAAGACTCTTCGTTAACACGTTCGACTTGATTCGCGATTATCGCATGGTGTTCAGGAATACTAAATTGCTGTCGTGTGCGTTAACGACCATGCGTTACTTAGCGCATGCGGCACTTAACGCATGTTTCGAGAATTGGGCCCCTGACTCAAATCCTCCCCCGCATTTACGCTATCAGGCGAGTTCGGTCAGTCAGGGGCTGGAGCGGGACAAATTTTACGGTGCTTTTAAATGACATTTAAGCGTGTTAAACTGTCACTAATCGGACTTAACCTAACGGTAAAAGGGTCGTTTGGAGTTAAAAGTGTTAAAGGAGTTAAAGGAACTTGGCAGACCGAACGCAATGATCGTAAACGTTTTTGCTTGCCACCCGGGCAGCCATTTTCCTATCTCCCCTCTTCCATTGCGTTCGGTCTGCCAAGTTCCTTTAACTCCTTTAACACTTTTAACTCCAAACGACCCTTTTACCGTTAGGTTTAGTCCGATTAGTGACAGTTTAACACGCTTAAATGTCATTTAAAAGCACCCTAAAATTTGTCCCGCTCCAGCCCCTGACTGACCGAACTTGCCTTTCATGTCTATGCTACTTTCCCATGCTTAATATTCTTCTTTTTTCCAGTTTAAAATATATTTTTGATGTAAAACGGTGTACTGATTGGTCGCGAATGGCGCCAAATTTAAACTTTTTTTTTTATTAATTTTAATGCATGCTATTTAACAAATCGTAGACTTTTTGAGCGAAGAAAACCTTTTATATACCCGATTTTACATAAATATTTAGCAATTTCAAATTGTACAACATTTCTATCTTTTTTCAAAAGTGCGTACAACAGTGTACAACCGCATAACTGATTGTACAACTTTTTGTACAATTGTACAACCAGGAACAACACTGTATAAACGACTATATATTTTTCAGCTGGCATAGCAGATACCAGGAGCGCGTTCAGGAAACACGCTCCGACCAAAAAGAGCGTGCTCAATTTGCTCTTGGTTCGTTCAGGAACAGTAGAGCGTTCAATTTGGACATTTAGCTACTCTCGTTCAGAAAGTCGAGTCAAATTAGTCTAGAGTGCACTCTTTAGGTCTTTTCCTTTGCATCGAAAGTGTAGCACTGATGCTGCGTTTGAGAATCCACATCGGATGCATCTGAGATGTAAAAAATCTTTGATCACGTGGTTCAGTATACGTAAATGTAATGGGACAGATGTGTCCGATGTGGATAAAAAAACGCTCGAGATGTAAAAAATGCATCCGATGTGGATTCTCAAACGCAGCATATGCTACACCACTTCTGAAAATATCGTTCCATTTATACAAATTGTATGGATGGAACAATATTTTCAGAAGTGACGTACCTCAGGAGCGCGTTCAGATGATTTTACACGGGAGTAGACTAATTTTCTTAGATCGTTTGCCCAGACTACTCTAGAGTAATTCTCATTAGCCCAACATTTCTGAACGGCAACGAAAGTAAATGTCAACGAATTTGAAAATTAAAGTTTTTTACAGTTATTTGTTTACAGACATTTTATTTCCTTATATAAGTTTGATGTTCCTCGCTTCTCGTTGTTATTCGTGTTTTGTATAGTTTTTATTTTTTACTTATTTATTTTTGTTTGGTTTTTTTTTTTCTTTTTATTTTAATATTTACCTATTTACAGCCCTATTTATAATCGAAATTATAATGAATGATCTATAAAGTAAATAAGACAAGAAATTTTAGATTGTTTATTTTAAAACAAACTTAACCTTATAAAATGGTATGTACAAACCATAGATATGCACCTTCATGACACCCAAAAATAATATGAAACAGCAACTTCTGCAAAAGAACTCTACGTTCTGTCAAATTTACTCAAATGTACCCAGTCTAAACTGGGTAAAAAAGAGTGCACTCCAGATTAATTTGACTCGACTTTCTGAACGAGAGTAGCTAAACGTCCAAATGGAACGCTGGACTGTTCTTGAACGAACCAAAGACCAAATTGATCGCGCTCTTTTTGGTCGGAGCGTGTTTCCTGAACGTGCTCCAGTGCTACACTGTCGATGCAAAGGAAAAGACCTTTTTATACCCAGTTTGGACCACAAAGCACATAGAGGTTCCACGTGAATGACCAAGGTCAAAACCGACAACTGACATTTTTTATGCTATTTGCTCCAAACTCTAGATGGGGCTACTGGTGAAATTATGATTTCTTACTCCATTAGGCATTCCAACGACCTGTCAAACAATAGGTGCCAGTGGGAAATTCTTGTAAATCTAAGGGGGGGTAGCGACATAGTCTTGCAACTTGGACGCTATTTTTATTCAAAGTAGTAGTCGCCAAGCCTGCCAATTTATGAAGAAATATATAGGTGGGTTTTTAAATATTATTTTTATTGTGTTTGACATAAAATATTTAAATGTAATCCATTATTCATGATTTTACGTAAAGTAGATAGCATACACCATATGTCGCCACCCTTAGATATACCAAACCTGCCCACTGGTAATTCATTTGTTTGGAATGCCTAATTTTTTGCCTTATGGGAGAAAAACTTAACCAAAGACTCCAAAGATGTGACGTTTATTTATTTATGTTCTTGGTTAGTTTCACTTTTCCGTCTGATTTTAGTGATTTTTGTTGGCTTTGGCTTTTGGTTTCTGTTTATAGTTTCGTCTTAGTTATTTGCAAAATTGTGATGTTTCGCTTTTTTATTTCCTACTGTGTTTTGCAATAATTTTGGTGCTACGTTGAAAACTTCGAGAAAAACTTCATTGATTCACCATATATTCACCATGCATCTGCATCATAAAAAGACAAACGGGGACAACAACTAATTGATAATCAATTTATCACTGGACTAGATTCCGAAATCATTTTTCACATAAGAGAGTAATACCACCATCTGTATTTGGAAGGAAAATACCTATTTATCATTAAATGAATAGTTAAACGGATTCACCTTTTAATACAATACCTATATTACATTTGTCCTCAGTTAAAAAGACATTTATAAAATATATAACTTTAGTGTTAATAAAATGTAATATCCTAGTCTCTACTTCACATTTAAATTATTGATAGGTACCTATTTTAAAGATTTGAGATTATAATATATCTATTTGCTCCAAGTAAGTATTCGCTATGTATTATTATTTGTATTTATTTTTATCTAATAATATTTATTTAAGTTATTAATAAACATATTTTAAGAATGTTCTATTTTATTATTTATTGATATATCTTATATTTATTTAATAAAAATATGCAGAACCAACTCTCCACATTAGACCCCTTATAACAAATTAATTCTTCAAATTTGGTATAATCGACCTAAATTATTTTGTAAAATAAAAGTTTCGAACTTACTAGTTCCATACTTTATTTTATAAAATAATTTATGTGGAAATCATTTAAAATTTAATTTAAAACTACTACCTACTCCTAAAAATTACAATTTGAATTTACCGCCATCTGTCAATTGTCATTTTAGTTCCAGCTCCAAACACATTGGCGTGGGGTCTCTAGAAGATACATGCTTTGTGGTTTGGACTGGGTTAATTTGAGTAAATTTGATAGAACGTAAAGTTCTTTTGCAGAAGTTGTTGTTTCATATTATTTTTGTGTGTCATAAAGGAATTTTATAAGAGCTATATCAAGCTAGCGGGCACTCTGTGGCGGCACCATACAAGACCTGGTGGGTTTTTTGTAGCTTTTTTGTTACGCTATTTGCGAATTTGTAGCTTTGCCCAGGTCCGAAAAAACAGCGGATCCGCTAGCTTGAATTTCCATAAATTCCATAGTAGCGGCATAGATTCAGACCCAGCTGGTTTTTCGTAACTTTTTTGTAGCTTTTTTGTTACGCTAGTCTCCCTTTTGTAGCTTGTACTGAACCTGAGAAAAGCGCGGATCCGCTAGCTTAGCGGATATTTTTAGCGGCACCAGCTCGGACCAGGCTCATTTTTTGTAACTTTTTTGTAGCTTTTTTGTTACACCTGTCTCCATTTCGTTGCGAGGCCTGAACGTGAGTAATAATCGTTTCTCCATGAGCGTGAGAGAAAAGTGCGTTAATTAAAATAAAGTTTCTGCCTCTACAAGTAATATGTGCAACTCGATAGTGTGACTATCTGTTGATAGTATTGCATTTCACGAATTATGGCCTTCTTCCATCCAATATATTTTTGAGAAATTTAAATATAATCTCAAAATCGGACATTTTCAACGGTATGTACATTAATTATTTGTTCGATATTAATGTAAAATACATATTGACCAGATTATTAAAATAGTTGTATGCCGGACGCCACTGTTTTCCCGATCGGGTGTTTTCGGTTATTTTTACTGCTAAAAACTTACTGCTAACTTCACACCGGTGGTAATAGCTACCAAGCAATTACCTATTCTCACTATATACATGGTGTTCCATCTCAGACGAGCCACCCCGTATAGTAATATATCCCATAGTAATGGGCCATGTTCACATGTGAGATATGCTGTTTTATAAATTATATTGTAATAGTTAGTCGCTATACAAGTTATTCTAAATAATCAGTTCGTTAAAAAAGCCAAAAGTTTTTAAATTAAGCCCAATTGAAATTTAAAATGTATACGTCATCGGGAATAGACCAATCAGCTTGTGTCGAAGTTTTTTTTTGTTTTACAAAACCAAGCCAACGAACAAACCCACAAAGCATGTATCTTCTAGAGACCCCACGCCAATGTTAAACATTTAAACCAAATTAGCGCCACCTTGTGTTTGGAGCTGGAACTAAAATGACAATTGACAGATGGCGGTAAATTCAAATTGTAATTTTTAGGAGTAGGTAGTAGTTTTAAATTAAATTTTAAATGATTTCCACATAAATTATTTTATAAAATAAAGTATGGAACTAGTAAGTTCGAAACTTTTATTTTACAAAATAATTTAGGTCGATTATACCAAATTTGAAGAATTAATTTGTTATAAGGGGTCTATTGTGGAGAGTTTGTTCTGCATATTTTTATTAAATAAATATAAGATATATCAATAAATAATAAAATAGAACATTCTTAAAATATGTTTATTAATAAATTAAATAAATATTATTAGATAAAAATAAATACAAATAATAATACATATTTAACGAATACTTACTTGGAGCAAATAGATATATAATCTCAAATCTTTAAAATACCTATCAATAATGTAAATGTGAAGTAGAGACTAGGATATTACATTTTATTAACACTAAAGTTATATATTTTATAAATGTCTTTTTAACTGAGGACAAATGTAATATAGGTATTGTATTAAAAGGTGAATCCTTTTAACTATTCATTCAATGATAAATAGGTATTTTCCTTCCAAATACAGATGGTGATACAGATTTCGGAATCTAGTCCAGTGATAAATTGATTATCAATTAATTGTTGTCCCCGTTTGTCTTTTTATGATGCAGATGCATGGTGAATATATGGTGAATCAATGAAGTTTTTCTCGAAGTTTTCAACGTAGCACCAAAATTATTGCAAAACATAGTAGGAAATAAAAAAGCGAAACATCACAATTTTGCAAATAACCAAGACGAAACTATAAACAGAAACCAAAGCCAACAAAAAATCACTAAAATCAGACGGAAAAATGAAACTAACCAAGAACATAAATAAATACACGTCACATCTTTGGAGTCTTTGGTTAAGTTTTTCTCCCATAAGGCTTAAAAATGGAGTAAGAAATCATAATTTCACCAGTAGCCCCATCTAGAGTTTGGAGCAAATAGCATAAAAAATGTCAGTTGTCGGTTTTGACCTTGGTCATTCACGTGGAACCTCTATGTGCTTTGTGAACAAACCGACACACAGAAGGCGAGTTCGGTTAGTCAGGGGCAGGAGCGGGACAAAAGCGGAGTTATTTAGGGTACTTTTAAATTACATTTAAGCGTGTTAAACTATCACTAATTGGACTAAACCACATACTTTTAAAGAGGTCTGACCAATGAACTGGAGTGGGGTAGAAAGCTAATGTGCATATTTTATCAATTGAACAAGATGCGACTCTGTGGGCGCAGCCATTTTTATTTCTCATCTCACTCGGCAGTATTTATAATAACCATTTTCTGTTTCACATTGTTATTGTTCAATCCACAGGCTGGTGGATCAGACAATAACAAAGTGAAATAGAAAATGGTCGTTATAAATACTCCCGAATGAGATGAAAAATAACCTGTCTTCGCCCATAGAGTCGCATCTCAAGCCTATTGACAAGCATTCTACCCCACTCCAGTTCATTGGGTCTGACACGCCCAACATAGGGCGCGGCCATTTTGACTCTTTTACTACTATGTTAGGCAACACATATTTACCCAAAATGTTAAACTGGTAGCCTACAAGCCTACCTCTTGATATTTTGAGATTTCAAGTGAAGGTAACAAATGTACTAGAAGAAACGTTTATTTATTTTAAATAATATACAAGAAACTTCTTTAAAGTAAAGTTGTAATTTCGAGTACATTTTGAAATAGAGGTGAGTAATTATCCTTTCTCCATGGAGGTGAGTGGTTTTAAATTATTTCTAAAGCTGTGCATATGATTTTACCTTAATATTATATTTTTCGCCATTTTATTTTTTTAATATAATAAAAATATTTGAGGCTAAACAATCTAATATTACCTATATTTTGCATTTTTACTTTCCTATCTGTATACAGATATAAGGAAAGTATAGGAATCATGATTTTTTTCGACCTCGAGTTTTCGACGGACTTTTACGTTTTGAGGTCCCCTGAATCCGTTTTGACTATTTTCGCGATGATGTCTGTGTGTGTGTGTGTCTGTGTGTGTGTGTGTGTGTGTGTGTGTGTGTGTGTGTGTGTGTGTGTGTGTGTGTGTGTGTGTGTGTGTGTGTGTGTGTGTGTGTGTGTGTGTGTGTGTGTGTGTGTGTGTGTGTGTGTGTGTGTGTGTGTGTGTGTGTGTGTGTGTGTGTGTGTGTGTGTGTGTGTGTGTGTGTGTGTGTGTGTGTGTGTGTGTGTGTGTGTGTGTGTGTGTGTGTGTGTGTGTGTGTGTGTGTGTGTGTGTGTGTGTGTGTGTGTGTGTGTGTGTGTGTGTGTGTGTGTGTGTGTGTGTGTGTGTGTGTGTGTGTGTGTGTGTGTGTGTGTGTGTGTGTGTGTGTGTGTGTGTGTGTGTGTGTGTGTGTGTGTGTGTGTGTGTGTGTGTGTGTGTGTGTGTGTGTGTGTGTGTGTGTGTGTGTGTGTGTGTGTGTGTGTGTGTGTGTGTGTGTGTGTGTGTGTGTGTGTGTGTGTGTGTCTGTAGGTCGCATAACTCATGAACCGATACGCAGAAAAACACCAAATTTTAAACTTAAGCTTTTTTCAGCGCCCAATGAGCTGATTAGATTTTGAGCAGAGTCGGAACATCTGGGGGGTACTTTATAGGTGGTAATTTTTATATTTTATGGAATATATCTGTTATTTACGTTTGGAGAAGAAAATTCTTTAAATAAAAGTTACTTCTTATATAATTATCTATAATTTTTGTTTTATGCAAAATTTTCCTAAAATGGTCCGTATTCGAGGAATTTGACAAAATGTAAAAAAAATAATTTTTTATAAAAATTGTTCAAATAAAAGTTGTTTTTAATATAATTCTCTATAATTTTTATCCTATAAATAATTTCTGTAAAATGGACCGTATTCGAGATATTTGAGAAAATGTGTAAATTTCGAATTTTGAATAAAACTCAAAAACGGATAAAGGAAAAAACATTAAATTTTAAACTTAAGTTTTATTTCGACCTGAGGTGAACTGATTAGATTTTGGACAGAGTCGGAACATTTGGGGGGGTACTTTATTGGTGGTCATTTTTATATTTTATGGAATATATTCGTTATTTACGTTTGGGGAAGAAAATTATTTAAATAAAAGTTACTTACAATATTATTATCTATAATTTTTGTTCTATGTCAAATTTTCCTGAAATGGTCCGTATTCGAGAAATTTGACAAAATGTGCAAAATTCTGATTTTTAAGAAAATTGTTAATCAAATAGTATATTATGCAACGATCATGTAATGATGGTTATTAATACACGAGCATTAACCGGGATACGAAACGAGCCAAAGGCGAGTTTCGTATGGTTTATGCGAGTGTTTTAATAACCATTACATGAGAGTTGCATACGCTATTTTTTCTACACCCGATAAATAATCAAGACCTATAAATATTCTATTTATATTGGCATTGAACACAATAACAGTAATTACTCGTATTTCTATAAAAAATTCTACAAAATTGTAATTAATGGTATTACCTTGGGTATTGGTATTACCACAGATTTTTGGGGCAAAATATTTTGTACTGCATTTTCTCCTTTCTCCGATATGTATGGAGGAGTCTTCTATATCGCTGATATCAGACATTTTAATATTATAATTATCGAAGTTTAGCTATCTACGAAAATTTAATACGTTTTGACAACTAAAACAATTACATAGGAATTTAGGACAAACGTCAAACATCATGCTTGATTGAAAAATTGTAGGTTTCTATTGATTAAAAATCTGTATCATAATGAAAAATCTATATCATAATGGGTATCATTATGAAACGGATTATGGGCATATAAGTGCATTATTATAATACGGGTGTAGAAAAAAGTTGTTTGCGATATCGATCTCTATAATTTTTGTTTTTAAATGACTTTTCTAAAATGGACCGTAATGGAAAAATTGGAGGAAAAGTGCTAAATTAAAATTTTTCAGTATTTTCTTTTTCAATGAATATCTATAGAAAAATGTTTCGAGGTAGATGTATGTGGAAAATGTATATATTTAGTTTATCCTCTAAACATTTTTAGAGATGCTGCAATAGGTTAACTAGATAGGAAAGTCATGTGTTGGACACATCAGATTTTTTCAGCTGTAAATATGATACGAAACTATAAAGTAATAACAAAGAAATGTAAGAAAATAGAAGTTCTAAAAGATATTACCAGAGGAATAAGTATATTCTTGCAGGCAAATTGCAACAATTTATATAAAAAGGACGCCTTTATACCCTCTAGAAGTTCAAGCAAAGAAATTGTGAAAATGCAGGAAAGGAAATCGAATGTAAAAAAATCAAAATATGGTAGTAAAGAAGAACTTTTGGTTGAGTATCTACAAATCACTATGGTTTTAACTATCTTTAGGATACAAGCTATGCCAAATATATAATATACACGCAGGATGTTCTAACTCTACTTTTGAAAGCTTTCCCAGAATAAGGCAACGAGAGCTATTTTAGGATGTAGCAGATATATCATTCAGCTTATGTTGACTATGTTGAACTGGTTGAATATGGGACAGTTTCTATGTGCAGTAATAGTAATTAATGTATTGAATTGTCAACTTCTATTTCTTACATACATCAGTACCGCACAAGAGCTGCGAATTCTATTAATTTTTGTGTTATAACAAGTAGGAAGGCAGAGTTTAAATTAATCAATTATCTCATGATATAAACCCGAGAATCTCGGATATAAACTCCCTTTAAAAAGCTAAATTATTTTAACAGTAATTAGTTAAAACTTTCAGCTAAGTCCTCTTGTGTGTTTGTTATTTTGTCATCGCTTATTTATTTATTATGTATTTATTTTCAAATACTCTCTACTTTTGTACATTTATGTAGGTATTTTCTTATTTTTTGTATGAATTAAATATAATCTAATGATCCATATATGAATGGTTTTTTTATGTTTCTAAAAAGGTTTTTAACCTTCGTGATGTAGGTATACAGAACACAGTGAGATGATGCAGTCCCTATAGTTATATTATTTAAATGTTTATATATAATTGACAAATAAACATTATTATTAGATAGCTACTTTATTTTGAAAATTAAATATTTTGAGTTTATTACCAAATTAAGTATTAGGTAATATTTTTGTTTTTTTTTTTTTTTAATTGAAAATAGGGGGTTGCTGGTTCAAGCCTCAAATATACGTCAAAAGAAAATCATCCGACGTATTTCGGGAAATTTTTCCAATTACAATGGGATAAGAAATATACAGGGTGGCTCGTCTGAGATGGAACACACTGTATAGTTGTGATCCGACAGAATTAAACACTGGTCCATAAATACTGCAAAACGATTGGTTAAGGAAATCATTCAAAGAAGATGTAAGAATATTCTTGATTAAACAAAAATATACATACATAAACAACACTAAAAAACATCTACTTCTTTGGATTATATCTAAATTTCTCAAAAATATATTGGATGGAAGATAGCCATAATTCGTGAAATGCAATACTGGTGCCATCTATCAACAGATAGTCACACTATCGAGTTGCACATATTACTTGTAGAGGCTGAAACTTGATTTTAATAAACGCACTTTTCTCTCACTCTCATGGAGAAACGATTATTACTCACGTTTAGAGATAGCCAAATATCGATAGTTATAACTATCGATGGTGGCGATAGTTTTCTGAAGAACTATCGATACTATCGATAGTGCTATCGATAATATAATTAACCTATATATATGATAAAAAAGAAGAAAATATTCAAACTTATAGTTTATTAACAAAAAAATGGAGGTTTTCACTTTTCCAAGGTATATAAAAAATAAATAAAAACTAAAATGGCACTTTTCAATCTAATGTATTTCAACTTTAATATTTAAAGAGGTAACAGACCAAAATAAACAAGTTTTAATATACATGGGTCCCCAAAGTAACAGTTTTAGAGATATTTAATTACAATTATTTATTATGTACAAACAAAAGAAGTGCATTGCTTCCATTTTCATGCATGCATGACATCTTTTTCTGAAGAATATTCAAACTATTATTAGCTCGAATTTGTTGGCATTTTTTGTTAATTCGTTGCTGCAACACCTAGAGGCAATTTCACAAAACATCGGCCAACTGTGATAAGAAAATGCAAGTTTTTACAAAATAAAAAAGTAAGTAAAAAAAGAATAACCTTCCGTCTCCAAAATCGTTACTTTGCAGATCCATGTTTATTTAAGACTTTTGTTTATTTTGGTACACACTGTTACCTCTATAAATATTTTCAACACCCCCTATATATAACCGGTTTTTCTAAATTAAAATATTACCAATCTCATATATTATGAAATAATTCCAAATATACGATTGTTGTCGGTTTACCATTTTATATTTTTAATGATCTCCAAGCACAGAAAAACAAAGACATCGAAATCAGCCATCGAAATATAAATTTTATAGGTTACATTTTTCTTCTTTTTCCATCATATCTTGAACTTCGATAGTGTAACGATAGTTAAAGTTACTATCGATATTATCGATAGTGAATTTGAAAATAAAACTATCGATACTATCGATAGTGCTATCGATATTTGGCCACCTCTACTCACGTCTCACGTTCAGGCCTCGCAACGAAATGGAGACAGGCGTAACAAAAAAGCTACAAAAAAGTTACAAAAAATGAGCCTGGTTCGAGCTGGTGCCGCTAAAAATATCCGCTAAGCTAGCGGATCCGCGCTTTTCTCAGGTTCAGTACAAGCTACAAAAGGGAGACTAGCGTAACAAAAAAGCTACAAAAAAGTTACGAAAAACCAGCTGGGTCTGAATCTGTGCCGCTACTATGGAATTTATGGAAATTCAATCTAGCGGATCCGCTGTTTTTTCGGACCTGGTCAAAGCTACAAATTCGCAAATAGCGTAACAAAAAAGCTACAAAAAAGTTACAAAAAACCCACCAGGTCTTGTATGGTGCCGCCACAGAGTGCCCGCTAGCTTGATAGAGCCTTTTCGATGCACTATTTTATAATTGTTGCACAAAATGTTGTTAAACCGTCCCTGAATTTTGTTTACAAAATGGGCAAAACGAAATTGTGCATATGCCGCGTTTGAGAATCCACATCGGATGCATCTGAGATGTTGTGAATTTTTTATCACGTGATAGAGAATTAGATCTGAATGTAGATGTAATAAACAAACGCTCTAGACTTTATTTGGTCACGTGACAAATTTCAATGACAAGTTAGAAGTTTATACTTATTAAATTTGACTTTTGAGACTACAAATCAACCTAAATTTGAAATATAAACAAAAATTAAGCAAACTAATCACTTTTATATTCATGCTAGCATAAACAAAGGAAAAATTGACAAACAAGGCTTCACAGAACACTTACTCTCTAGCATGGAACAAACATCTCATTCACATCTCATTTCAAATCGAGATGTAAAAAATGTAATCTGAACAGGTACATCTGGGATAAAAAAACGCAGATGTAGATGTAGTAGATGTGTCCGATGTGGATAAAAAAACGCTCGAAATGTAAAAAATGCATCCGATGTGGATTCTCAAACGCAGCATTAGTGTCCAGACTTTTTCATTGACAGTTATCATTCTACCCCTCTCCACTTCATTGATATAATCTCAAAATCGGACATTTGTTTTTAAATGTTTTTTAGTGTTGTTTATGTATTTATACTTTTGTTGAATCAAGAATATTCTTACATCTTTTTTGAATGATTTCCTTAACCAATCGTTTTGCAGTATTTATGGACCAGTGTTTAATTCTGTCGGATCACAACTATACAGTGTGGTCCATCTCAGACGAGCCACCCCATATATTTCTTATCCCATAGTAATTGGAAAAATTTCCCGAAACACGTCGGATGATTTTCTTTGGGAAACATCTTTTGACGTATATTTGAGGCTTGAACCAGCAACCCCCTATTTTCAAGTAAAAAAAAACAAAAATATTACCTACTTAATACTTAATTTGGTAATAAACTCAAAATATTTAATTTTCAAAATAAAGTAGCTATCTAATAATAATGTTTTTTTACTACTAACATGAAAAATCACCATTATTTACTCCATTCCTCTAATGAGAAGTAATATTTCTCTCCCTAGGTAAATAATGATAATAAAAAAAAACCTAGGTAAATAATGAAACTAAATTTCATTAGTTTCATTTTGTTAATTTGACAACTAAACTCCCAGACTACTTGATATTTTGAAATATTTGAAAAATAAGTAGGAAATAACTAAAGCTGGGTTTATCAAATCTAATCAAATCAAATATGATAATATATATCAGTGTAAACAGTAAAAATATATATTAACTAGGAAATTCAACACCGGCTTTAAAAATTATTAATTAATAACAATAAATCCATGTCATTAAAATATCAAAAATGCAATGGGATATTTCCTAGAATCATACCAAAATTTGACACATGCCAAATTTTTACATAAATAAAGCCAGTCTGATTAGAAACACGCTCCAGTCTGCTTGATATTTCGAAATATTTAACAAATTGTTAGGAAATTACTTATGTCAAAATTAAAATTGCTAATACATTAATGTTAGTAGTAAAAAAAATTCTATATATACCTCGGCTGAGAAAGCTATTATTTACCTCGCACATTATATCCCTCGGCGCTACGCGCCTCAGGATATAAAAGTGCTCGGTAAATAATAGCTCACTTCTCACCCTAGGTATATAATGTACTATTATTTGTCAATTATATATAAACATTTAAATAATATAACTATAGGGACTGCATCATCTCACTGTGTTCTGTATACCTACATCACGAAGATTAAAAACCTTTTTAGAAACATAAAAAAAACCATTCATATATGGATCATTAGATTATATTTAATTCATACAAAAAATAAGAAAATACCTACATAAATGTACAAAAGTAGAGAGTATTTGAAAATAAATACATAATAAATAAATAAGTGATGACAAAATAACAAACACACAAGAGGACTTAGCTGAAAGTTTTAACTAATTACTGTTAAAATAATTTAGCTTTTTAAAGGGAGTTTATATCATGAGATAATTGATTAATTTAAACTCTGCCTTCCTACTTGTTATAACACAAAAATTAATAGAATTCGCAGCTCTTGTATGGTACTGATGTATGTAAGAAATAGGAGTAAGTTGACAATTCAATACATTAATTACTATTTAAAAAATAAAGGTCATTGCCTGCACATAGAAACTGTCCCATATTCAACCAGTTCAACGTAGTCAACATAAGCTGAATGCTCTATATATCTGCTACATCCTAAAATAGCTCTCGTTGCCTTATTCTGAGAAAGCTCTCAAAAGTAGAGTTAGAACATCCTGCCTGTATATTATATATTTGGCATAACTTGTATCCTAAAGATATCACTTGAGAATAGTTTAAACCATAGTGATTTGTAGATACTCAACCAAAAGTTCTTTACTACCATATTTTGATTTTTTTACGTTCGATTTCCTTTCCTGAATTTTCATAATTTCTTTGCTTGAACTTCTAGAGGGTATAAATAAAAGTGTCCTTTTTATATAAATTGTTGCAGTTTGCCTGCAAGAATATACTTATTCCTCTGGTAATATCTTTTAGAACTTCTTTTTTCTTACATTTCTTTGTTATTACTTTATAGTTTCGTACCATATTTACAGCTGAAAAAATGCAAAATATAGGTAATATTAGATTGTTTAGCCTCAAATATTTTTATTATATTACAAAAATAAAATGGCGAAAAAATAATAATTTAAAACCACTCACCTCCATGGAGGAAGGATAATTACTCATCTCTATTTCAAAATGCACTCGAAATTACAACTTTACTTTTGCTGCGTTTGAGAATCCACATCGGATGCATCTGAGATGTAAAAAATCTTTGATCACGTGATTCAGTATACGTAAATGTAATGGGACAGATGTGTCCGATGTGGATAAAAAAACGCTCGAGATGTAAAAAATGCATCCGATGTGGATTCTCAAACGCGGCATAAAAAGATGTTTCTTGTATATTATTTAAAATAAATAAACGTTTCTTCTATCTAGTACATTTGTTACCTTCACTTGAAATCTCAAAATATCAAGAGGTAGGCTACCAGTTTAACATTTTGGATAAATATGTGTTGCCTAACATAGTAGTAAAACAGTCAAAATGGCCGCGCCCTATGTTGGGCGTGTCAGACCTCTTTAAAAGTATGTGGACCACATACTTTTAAAGAGGTCTGACACGCCCAACATAGGGCGCGGCCATTTTGACTGTTTTACTACTATGTTAGGCAACACATATTTATCCAAAATGTTAAACTGGTAGCCTACCTCTTGATATTTTGAGATTTCAAGTGAAGGTAACAAATGTACTAGATAGAAGAAACGTTTATTTATTTTAAATAATATACAAGAAACATCTTTTTATGCCGCGTTTGAGAATCCACATCGGATGCATTTTTTACATCTCGAGCGTTTTTTTATCCACATCGGACACATCTGTCCCATTACATTTACGTATACTGAATCACGTGATCAAAGATTTTTTACATCTCAGATGCATCCGATGTGGATTCTCAAACGCAGCAAAAGTAAAGTTGTAATTTCGAGTGCATTTTGAAATAGAGATGAGTAATTATCCTTCCTCCATGGAGGTGAGTGGTTTTAAATTATTATTTTTTCGCCATTTTATTTTTGTAATATAATAAAAATATTTGAGGCTAAACAATCTAATATTACCTATATTTTGCATTTTTTCAGCTGTAAATATGGTACGAAACTATAAAGTAATAACAAAGAAATGTAAGAAAAAAGAAGTTCTAAAAGATATTACCAGAGGAATAAGTATATTCTTGCAGGCAAACTGCAACAATTTATATAAAAAGGACACTTTTATTTATACCCTCTAGAAGTTCAAGCAAAGAAATTATGAAAATTCAGGAAAGGAAATCGAACGTAAAAAAATCAAAATATGGTAGTAAAGAACTTTTGGTTGAGTATCTACAAATCACTATGGTTTAAACTATTCTCAAGTGATATCTTTAGGATACAAGTTATGCCAAATATATAATATACAGGCAGGATGTTCTAACTCTACTTTTGAGAGCTTTCTCAGAATAAGGCAACGAGAGCTATTTTAGGATGTAGCAGATATATAGAGCATTCAGCTTATGTTGACTACGTTGAACTGGTTGAATATGGGACAGTTTCTATGTGCAGGCAATGACCTTTATTTTTTAAATAGTAATTAATGTATTGAATTGTCAACTTACTCCTATTTCTTACATACATCAGTACCATACAAGAGCTGCGAATTCTATTAATTTTTGTGTTATAACAAGTAGGAAGGCAGAGTTTAAATTAATCAATTATCTCATGATATAAACTCCCTTTAAAAAGCTAAATTATTTTAACAGTAATTAGTTAAAACTTTCAGCTAAGTCCTCTTGTGTGTTTGTTATTTTGTCATCACTTATTTATTTATTATGTATTTATTTTCAAATACTCTCTACTTTTGTACATTTATGTAGGTATTTTCTTATTTTTTGTATGAATTAAATATAATCTAATGATCCATATATGAATGGTTTTTTTTATGTTTCTAAAAAGGTTTTTAATCTTCGTGATGTAGGTATACAGAACACAGTGAGATGATGCAGTCCCTATAGTTATATTATTTAAATGTTTATATATAATTGACAAATAATAGTACATTATATACCTAGGGTGAGAAGTGAGCTATTATTTACCGAGCACTTTTATATCCTGAGGCGCGTAGCGCCGAGGGATATAATGTGCGAGGTAAATAATAGCTTTCTCAGCCGAGGTATATATAGAATTTTTTTTACTACTAACATTAATGTATTAGCAATTTTAATTTTGACATAAGTAATTTCCTAACAATTTGTTAAATATTTCGAAATATCAAGCAGACTGGAGCGTGTTTCTAATCAGACTGGCTTTATTATCTTATAATTTTCATATAGTGTTGCCAATAGTTTCAGTACAGTTACCAAGATAACATATTCGATTTACAAGATTAAACATTTTTAATTCTAGTGTTATATAAAAAAAAAATACGTATAAATAAATTTTCTTTACTTGCAAAAGTTGTATTGTAGTTGTATTGTAGTATTGTAGAAGTCACTTTTTATTATAACCTAAAATTTTGGATACACATTAAAAGCATTTAAAAATTCTTGGGTGTATTCAATTTTCGCCCCTTTCTCTAAACATTTGTGGACCACATACTTTTAAAGAGGTCTGACACGCCCAACATAGGGCGCGGCCATTTTGACTGTTTTACTACTATGTTAGGCAACACATATTTATCCAAAATGTTAAACTGGTAGCCTACCTCTTGATATTTTGAGATTTCAAGTGAAGGTAACAAATGTACTAGATAGAAGAAACGTTTATTTATTTTAAATAATATACAAGAAACATCTTTTTATGCCGCGTTTGAGAATCCACATCGGATGCATTTTTTACATCTCGAGCGTTTTTTTATCCACATCGGACACATCTGTCCCATTACATTTACGTATACTGAATCACGTGATCAAAGATTTTTTACATCTCAGATGCATCCGATGTGGATTCTCAAACGCAGCAAAAGTAAAGTTGTAATTTCGAGTGCATTTTGAAATAGAGATGAGTAATTATCCTTCCTCCATGGAGGTGAGTGGTTTTAAATTATTATTTTTTTCGCCATTTTATTTTTGTAATATAATAAAAATATTTGAGGCTAAACAATCTAATATTACCTATATTTTGCATTTTTTCAGCTGTAAATATGGTACGAAACTATAAAGTAATAACAAAGAAATGTAAGAAAAAAGAAGTTCTAAAAGATATTACCAGAGGAATAAGTATATTCTTGCAGGCAAACTGCAACAATTTATATAAAAAGGACACTTTTATTTATACCCTCTAGAAGTTCAAGCAAAGAAATTATGAAAATTCAGGAAAGGAAATCGAACGTAAAAAAATCAAAATATGGTAGTAAAGAACTTTTGGTTAAGTATCTACAAATCACTATGGTTTAAACTATTCTCAAGTGATATCTTTAGGATACAAGTTATGCCAAATATATAATATACAGGCAGGATGTTCTAACTCTACTTTTGAGAGCTTTCTCAGAATAAGGCAACGAGAGCTATTTTAGGATGTAGCAGATATATAGAGCATTCAGCTTATGTTGACTACGTTGAACTGGTTGAATATGGGACAGTTTCTATGTGCAGGCAATGACCTTTATTTTTTAAATAGTAATTAATGTATTGAATTGTCAACTTACTCCTATTTCTTACATACATCAGTACCATACAAGAGCTGCGAATTCTATTAATTTTTGTGTTATAACAAGTAGGAAGGCAGAGTTTAAATTAATCAATTATCTCATGATATAAACTCCCTTTAAAAAGCTAAATTATTTTAACAGTAATTAGTTAAAACTTTCAGCTAAGTCCTCTTGTGTGTTTGTTATTTTGTCATCACTTATTTATTTATTATGTATTTATTTTCAAATACTCTCTACTTTTGTACATTTATGTAGGTATTTTCTTATTTTTTGTATGAATTAAATATAATCTAATGATCCATATATGAATGGTTTTTTTTATGTTTCTAAAAAGGTTTTTAATCTTCGTGATGTAGGTATACAGAACACAGTGAGATGATGCAGTCCCTATAGTTATATTATTTAAATGTTTATATATAATTGACAAATAATAGTACATTATATACCTAGGGTGAGAAGTGAGCTATTATTTACCGAGCACTTTTATATCCTGAGGCGCGTAGCGCCGAGGGATATAATGTGCGAGGTAAATAATAGCTTTCTCAGCCGAGGTATATATAGAATTTTTTTTACTACTAACATTAATGTATTAGCAATTTTAATTTTGACATAAGTAATTTCCTAACAATTTGTTAAATATTTCGAAATATCAAGCAGACTGGAGCGTGTTTCTAATCAGACTGGCTTTATTATCTTATAATTTTCATATAGTGTTGCCAATAGTTTCAGTACAGTTACCAAGATAACATATTCGATTTACAAGATTAAACATTTTTAATTCTAGTGTTATATAAAAAAAAAATACGTATAAATAAATTTTCTTTACTTGCAAAAGTTGTATTGTAGTTGTATTGTAGTATTGTAGAAGTCACTTTTTATTATAACCTAAAATTTTGGATACACATTAAAAGCATTTAAAAATTCTTGGGTGTATTCAATTTTCGCCCCTTTCTCTAAACATTTGGTAAGTGGTTTCGTTAATATAGCGAAATGTTTGATGAATCGGCGGTAATATCCCACAAGCCCCAGAAACAATTTATTATCTTTGGCCGTTTTTGGCAATGCAAATTATTTTATTGTTTCTATTTTATTTGTGTTAGGTTTTACACTGTCCGGGGTTACTACATGACCGATAAATTTTACTTCTTTTCTTAAAAATTTACACTTACCGAGTTGGACTTTTAGTTTAGTTTCCCGTAAACGATTAAAGACTAATCTTAAATTTCGAATGTGTTGTTCTAAGAATGAACTGAATACAATGATATCGTCCATGTATACAAGACAAATTTTGCCTTAAAGATTCCTAAGAACGTTTTCCATTACCCTTTGAAAGGGTTGCTGGAGCATTCCTAAGGCCGAAGGGCATATGCGGGTGTAATCATAGTGGCCACTTTCTACGTTAAAAGCAGTTTTTTGTACCGACTTGGGATCCATCTCGATCTGATGAAATCCGGATGCTAAATCCAGGGTAGTAAAATATTGGCATCGTCCTAGTTTATCTAGGTGTCGGTTATATTTGGAATAGGGTATTTATCCTCTATAGTCTTTTCGTTCACTTTTCTGTAGTCGATCACTATTCTGACTTTTCTACGTCCGCAAGCGTCTGGATGCTTTTGGGCGACCTATATTGGACTACTCCATGGTTTTTGACTGGGCCTTATAATCCCATCTTTAAGCATCTTGGAAATTTGTCTTTGTACTTCGTTCTTGTATACGAATGGATAACGATATGACTTGACATAGATCGGACTTTCGTCTGTCGTCTTTATTTCGTGTTTTACTTGATTTGTAAAACTCAATTTTTGGTTCTCTCTGTAGAAATAATTCGTTAAATTCGTTACATAGACTAATTAAAATTGTTTTTTCTTCAGAATTTAAATGAATTGTGCGTATTAACTTTTCTATGTCCTCATCTAATTGTTCATTATTAAAATGTTGTAAAATATTTTCTATATGAAAAAATTCTAAATTATTTTTGTATCCCTCTCTAAGTGGAAGAACTTTAATAGGTCCTGTTAGCGTAATATTTAATTCTTTTTTCTGTATTGTTCACTATTTCTGTTTTCGCAAAGCCGTTACAAGATAAAGTCAATGTTTATCGGAAATCAAGATCTCCGTATTTCATTTCGGGTACAATTACCTTGCCACTAGAATAATCTACTGGCACCTGCATAGCAGAAATTGTATAATATTCCCTATTTATTTTATATAAAATTGGTATTTTTGTATTTTCATTTTTTAATTCATTTTTTACTAAATCTACTGTAAACTTTGGGTTACGTATTTCGTTTAAATCCTTACTAGGATGTATGATTATGGAATTTAAATACTATAAAGTTAAGGTTAATATTGGAATTAAATTCTTTAAAGACAGGAGTTTTAGCTTTATATTCGGTTTGCTTTTTTACCAATAACTGTAATTATTAAGCATGGTTCGTTGTAAATATTTTCTGGGAAATAATTTTTAACGATATTTGGACTTAACATACTAGACATACTACCAGTGTCTATAAGGAGTTTTAAGGGTGGATTTTGAATAACTATATATATATATATATATATATATATATATATATATATATAGATTCGTCCTGCCGACGTTGTGACATCATGTCGCAAAAATGTTGGTATCGTTATGACATCCGTTTGCGATGTGACATCCAAATTCGGATGTCACAACGTTTTTTGGGGTTCAAACATCTTAGAAAAGGTTTAAAAAGGGCACCAAAAAAAATTTCAGCTGGATGTCATAATGCTTGATTTTCAATTTTGAGTATAAATTTAGTTCCAGTGTATAGGTGTGAAGGTGGCGCTCGCGTCAGTTGGTTTTGTATATTTTGTATATTAAATATTTCAGTCCCTCGACTGTCTAACATCCACCATTAAGTATATTAGAATTTACTCACTCGACTGTCTGACATCCAACATTCAGTATATTAAAACTTACTCACCCGACTATCTGACATCCACCATAGAGTATGTTATAACTTTACACACTAGGTTATGTGACATCCAAAAAATTTATTTTAGATATATTTGGATTTTCATTTTAAGATCTATTTTATGTTAACACATTAACTGCCAAAAAAATTTTGTTGGGTTTCGCATAGAGACAATAAGTTTTTTAAATGCATTTACTCTCTGTGACTAATAAATATATATGCAGCTATATTATTACAAAGCGTATCAACAATGGGTGAGTGGACGATGACTGTAATTTATATTAAAATAAATCAAATGAAATTAAAATAAATTAAATTAAAATAAATTAAATTAAAATAAATTAAATTAAAATAATTTAAATTAAAATAAATTAAAATAAATTAAAATAAATTAAAATAAATTAAAATAAATTAAAATAAATTAAAATAAATTAAAATAAATTAAAATAAATTAAAATAAATTAAAATAAATTAAAATAAATTAAAATAAATTAAAATAAATTAAAATAAATTAAAATAAATTAAAATAAATTAAAATAAATTAAAATAAATTAAAATAAATTAAAATAAATTAAAATAAATTAAAATAAATTAAAATAAATTAAAATAAATTAAAATAAATTAAAATAAATTAAAATAAATTAAAATAAATTAAAATAAATTAAAATAAATTAAAATAAATTAAAATAAATTAAAATAAATTAAAATAAATTAAAATAAATTAAACTAAATTAAAATAAATTTAAATAAATTTAAATAAATTAAAATAAATTAAAATAAATTAAAATAAATTAAAATAAATTAAAATAAATTAAAATAAATTAAAATAAATTAAAATAAATTAAAATAAATTAAAATAAATTAAAATAAATTAAAATAAATTAAAATAAATTAAAATAAATTAAAATAAATTAAAATAAATTAAAATAAATTAAAATAAATTAAAATAAATTAAAATAAACTAAAATATATTAAAATAAATTAAAATAAACTAAAATAAACTAAAATATATTAAAATAAATTAAAATAAACTAAAATATATTAAAATAAATAAAAAATAAAATAAATTTAAATAAATTTATAAATTTAAATATTTATAATAAATTAAAATAAATTAAAACTTAAATTTAAATAAATTTAAATAAATTTAAATAAATTTAAATAAATTTAAATAAATTTAAATAAATTTAAATAAATTTAAATAAATTTAAATAAATTTAAATAAATTTAAATAAATTTAAATAAATTTAAATAAATTTAAATAAATTTAAATAAATTTAAATAAATTTAAATAAATTTAAATAAATTTAAATAAATTTAAATAAATTTAAATAAATTTAAATAAATTTAAATAAATTTAAATAAATTTAAATAAATTTAAATAAATTTAAATAAATTTAAATAAATTTAAATAAATTTAAATAAATTTAAATAAATTTAAATAAATTTAAATAAATTTAAATAAATTTAAATAAATTTAAATAAATTTAAATAAATTTAAATAAATTTAAATAAATTTAAATAAATTTAAATAAATTTAAATAAATTTAAATAAATTTAAATAAATTTAAATAAATTTAAATAAATTTAAATAAATTTAAATAAATTTAAATAAATTTAAATAAATTTAAATAAATTTAAATAAATTTAAATAAATTTAAATAAATTTAAATAAATTTAAATAAATTTAAATAAATTTAAATAAATTTAAATAAATTTAAATAAATTTAAATAAATTTAAATAAATTTAAATAAATTTAAATAAATTTAAATAAATTTAAATAAATTTAAATAAATTTAAATAAATTTAAATAAATTTAAATAAATTTAAATAAATTTAAATAAATTTAAATA
This sequence comes from Psylliodes chrysocephalus, assembly GCA_927349885.1. Classification (NCBI taxonomy): domain Eukaryota; kingdom Metazoa; phylum Arthropoda; class Insecta; order Coleoptera; family Chrysomelidae; genus Psylliodes; species Psylliodes chrysocephalus. The sequence continues at coordinate 105,265,004 of OV651814.1, forward strand.
AATTTAAATAAATTTAAATAAATTTAAATAAATTTAAATAAATTTAATTAAATTTAAATAAATTTAAATAAATTTAAATAAATTTAAATAAATTTAAATAAATTTAAATAAATTTAAATAAATTTAAATAAATTTAAATAAATTTAAATAAATTTAAATAAATTTAAATAAATTTAAATAAATTTAAATAAATTTAAATAAATTTAAATAAATTTAAATAAATTTAAATAAATTTAAATAAATTTAAATAAATTTAAATAAATTTAAATAAATTTAAATAAATTTAAATAAATTTAAATAAATTTAAATAAATTTAAATAAATTTAAATAAATTTAAATAAATTTACATAAATTTAAATAAATCAAAGTTAATACATAAAAAATATGATGAGCTAATTCATAAAAACGACTGCAAACGATCGTCGTTCGTGCATCGTCGGTGCCCTGCCGTTTAAAGTTATAACCTTAATAGTTTATTTAAGTAGCTGTGCGATAAATATTGATGTACGCGGATTTTATTTCTTTTTTTATTTTAGAGTGAATTAATCTAAGATGTTTCACTCTTTTTTTAATACTTAGTTTTTTATGCTTCTGATATGATTCCAAATAATCTTACTTAATGGTTCTTTCGCCATTTGTTACCGAGATACAGGTAGTTTTATTAACTTTGCCAATTTCTTTCTTGTTTCATAACTTACCAACCGCTATTATGTTATTAAAATTTGGCACATGTATTCTCTACAACTTACCATAATCTATTAAGTCATTAATAAGAAACACAATGCAGTTTCATCTTTTCGATTTTTTGATTTTTTTTCAATTTTTCATTTTTTTTTTTTCGATTTTTGGATTTTTCGATTTTTTTTTTTTTTCGATTTTTCGATTACCTATTAATAATATTTTCATATCAGTTTATACATACGTGTGCTGTCGTGACGTCATACCGTGACTAATGGATCATTATTCACTAGTGAATAATAGGTATTATTATTCTTAAGGAATTACAAGTATAATGAATGTTTTATAGAACAATCGTGGACAAAAATGTTTGTAGTAAAATAGTCTGTGAGCAAAAATAATAAACACCGCTGGATTTATCGTTAGGTTCGCCAACTGGCCGTGTTAATGCACTTGAGACCGGAGAATCAACCATACGAGGTCGATAGATACTCAAAGTAGTCCCAATGGACAAGTAAAAGATATTACCTGCTCAAGGGTGCGTTTAGTGGGTAAATGATAAGCCTGACTTGCACTAATGATCCGGGAGTCCCAAACTATTGGAAAAAGGAGAACCTGTACTCAATCTCTATAAGGGATATCCACATACCAAAAAAAAGATTAAAAAGTTACTTCAATCGAAAACTTATTTGTCCACGACCACTTAATAATAAATCAATATTCTACCTCCTAACTAAAAGCATATGGTACCTATATATCACTATAGTGAATTATGATAATTCACTCTTTTCTAATTCTGGCAAATTCCGGTAGATCACTAAAGATGGGCGATACTTTTTATAACGATATTTTCTAGATCGAAAAATCAGAAATTCGAAAAATTGGAAAATTTAAAATTGAAAAGTTGAAAAAACAACAGTTAGTTACCTATGTTTAATAAAAACTTTCCATTCTACACTTAACTTTTATTTAATAAAGATACCATAATGGTATAATGGTACAAAGTATAGTATTAGACTCGCCTACGGCTCGGGACGCAAACGTCACCCTGCGTGAATAATGGCTATCATAAATTGCTCGTTTAATAATATACTATTTTGGGCCAGTGTATCTAAAAATATACACAATCAAACACTGAAAAGAAAATTCGAGAGACGCTAAAATTTTGGTTCCCACTTTATCGAGACAGAGGCCCATAAGGGTAAACTCGTAGCGTAACAAAAACGAGAAATGATTTAACTTGGAACGAAAGCCAATAGTAGTATTAGGACGTTGAATTTTTTGTTTTGGGAAACGTTGGCATTACTTAGGTTTATCCATGTGATGATTTTCACAAGCCTTGATTTTTAAAACCATTCTATATCGCCTTTTGATTAGGGTTTAAAAACTTGTTCGAGCAATTTTTCCAGTAATAATTGGCCCTTTTACGTCTTAAGCCTCCTTATTTTGCCTGTTTATATTCTAATAAGGGACATAAAGGACAGAAAAATGAGTATTGCAACTATGTTAAAAGAAATAAATTGGCTTTCAGTTCAAAATTATGTTCAGTACATGACTGATATTTATTTATAAAATAAAAATGACATAGTACCAGATCTATTAGAAAAAATTCAATATAATTCGCAATATCACAACTATAATATAAGAAGCCAATCTGACTTTCATGTACGGCAAGCCATCACTAAAAGTTTCCAAAATATAATTTTTATTAAAGGTTTAAAAAATTTAATTGACTACCTACAGAAATTAAAAAAAAAAAAAAAAAAACAACAATAAATGTATTCAAAAGTAACCTCAAGAAGTTTACTAATTATTATTTATAATTCGCTGGTTGAATATGTAAACCAGCATTATATCCTACCTCTCTTTTATATAATAAAAAAGTGCTTTGTATAAGAACATTATAATATCTGTTTTGCTGCACATTTATTTATGGAAAGCCTTAATTGAGATACACTATAAATTATTTGCAATAAATATCAAAAGAAGCATACATTTTTAAATAATTTTACATTTAAGAGCCATTCCCACATCCCAGTTGACATCTTGATACCTGACAGGCAAAGCCAAGCATTATTCAGATTTTTGCCAATTAAAATGGCCGGTTAATTATTGGGGTTGCCAATAAATTTGATGAATGTGTTTTTGTGGCTAGGGGCGAAATAGTAGTACGCTTAAGTTAGCACCACCATAAAAAAGTAATTTTTAAGAAACTGCTTATATATTTTTCATAATTGGCAGGCTTGGCGACTAATTTTGAATAAAAATAGCCTCCAAAATGGCTATAGTTGCAAATATGAAGGTCGCAACCCGCCTTAGAAATTTCACTTTTACTATCAACAGCTGTTGTTTGAAAATTCGTTAGAGAATGAGAATGATCGGAAACATAAAAAAAGTTTTAAAAATTGGGGTAAGAAAATGTTTTCGGCAATACTGAGACCCCATAGGAAGGGCCTCAGTAATTATTTAAAAATGAAATAAATTATTTTATCAAAACAACTAAAGAAATCACATTGGAATAAAAAAACAATAAAAATCATAGAATTTGAGGGTGTGCTTTGGCGTTAAACGTGTTAAGTTTTTAGGATGTAATAAGGTGCCCAATTCAAAAATGTATTTATATACTTGCTGGATGTTACAAGAATAGCAATTTTCTTGTAGAAATGGTATACTGTGACGTAACAACTGGATGTCACAAGATGCAAGGTTTTTCTGGACGTCACAAAGTGTTGTTAATAAAAATATATACCGTGTATACTTTGGATCTCACAACGATAGGACGTTTTATTTTTTTCCTAAAGTCTTTGTAAAGGGTGGATGTCACAAAGTCAAAATTTTTGCTGGATGTCACATGATACGCTGGTCGAGTATATATATATATATATATATATATATATATATATATATATATATATATATATATATATATGGCAAATCCGCAGAATATGGATTGGAACATATTTTGTTTATGTTCCTTGTTTTACTCTGGCTGTTTTCCGAAAATTTTCGGCACGCTGATAGTCGAAATTACTATGGTGAGAATTTATAGGAATTTGATTATTTTCTAAGTGTGAATTAATTTTAGGATTTGGTAAATAACTTTTAAATTCGTAATAGATTTGATCGATAAGAGTTTTGTCAAATGGATTTTCAAAATCTATGTTATCTGCTTGAAACGGTTGTTGGGTTGCAAAATTTTGTGGATAGTTTGGTCTGGGTCTAAAAGTATTTTGGGTAAGTCTCGATAAGGAATGTTGATAATTTTGGAAATTTTTTCTGGGTCTGAAGGTATTTTGAGTAGTAGTCGACATTGGTACTGGACTGTAGGTGGGTATTTGGCCCGTTGGAGCGAATGCATTTTTCGGTGGCCCGGTGTCTATTTGTTGGATAATATCTATTGATATTACGAGGTTGTAAAAGAATTGGTTGGCTAGGGAATGAGTTGTTTTGATAAGTTACGGGTAGTTGTATAGGAGCAAAATTTCTTTGATAAGTATTGTCGGGCCGGTTTCTAGTATTTTGGAATGTAAAAGGGAAGCTTCTATACTGGTTATTACTAAAATGTTGGCGATTGTTATTAGAATTTTGGCGAATACTATTGGTATTTTGGCGATCTTTAAATCGATTGTAATTTGATTTGTATTGAGGGGGTTCAATCTGTTTTAAATTATTTTGTGAATATGCGAAATTTTCTTCTACGATATAAGTTATTACTTGTTCTATATTGATTGGATTTTTAAGTCTAATGATAGTTTGTCAGTTACCAGAAAGATTTCTTAACAAGGTTCTCAATGCCATTTGATTATATTGCCTTCTGTATGACTCTTTAGTATGTAAAGGAATTTCAGCATCTGTAAAGTTATTAATTCTACCGATCAAGTGGCTTCTCAAAATCTGTAACTTTCAGGCGAAATCTATTGGTTGTTCGTTTCTTTGTGTATGTGCTGTTAACGAATCCTGTTCGAGACATTCTAAAGATCGTCTATCTCCAAAGCATTGTTTTAATGATTTTTTAATAGAATTTCAAGTATTTAATTCAATTCACGAACCAACCAATAAATTTGCTTTATATACAATTCTCGATTTTATTACCTGAACATAACTATGAATTTCGGGATCATTTACATTTGCATATGTGTTTACTACAGAGTCACAACTATTAAAAAATTTTGCTAAATTGTTTTCATCCTTATCAAACATCGGAATGGTATCGACATGTAATTTTAACTTATCAACATTTACTTGATTTGCATTTATTTGATTTACATTTGCTTGATTTGCGTTTAATTGGTTTCCATTCACCACATTTATTTTTTAATTAAAATCTGGGATTAAATTATCTATATTGTTCATACAAAAATCTATATCTAAGTATTTTTTATATATTTTCTTTTGATCAAAATTTTTTTTAATCACTTAACCTATACTAAAATTCGCAAAAACTAAGTTTAAAATGAGAGGAAGTATATAAGGAGTATTCAGTACTTACTTGAACTTCTTCTGATGATTCCAGCTCAGCAGGCCTCCGTCTGCAGGGTAGATTCCCACAGGAAAGTTTATTTGCTTTATTTGATTTTCTTCATTATATTTTTGCCAGCTACTATAAAGTTAAATTTCAAAAAGCTCGCTCGTGGCGACTATATTGAATTTTAGTACCATTCCAATTTGATAGATGGCAGCACATATTTAAATATAAATACTACGAAAAATTGCACACCTTTCGGATTAGAGGTAAAATAATGTTTATGTGACTAGTAATATGCTCGTTAACATTGAGCTAAAACAGTCACTTCACGACAAATTGTGGCCTGGATTCGTTTTACACCAAGGGTTTCAATTGTTAACGAATTTTGTCACGCCCGTGGATGCAAATCACGTACATTTTTGTAATCAGGGTGTTAAATCATTTCAAATGGTATATCACATGACCTATGTTGCTATTTAAAAAAATCAAGATGGCGGCCGTGCTTAAAATTTTGTATTCATAAAAAAAATAATTTTTGGGCTAAAATATGCGCAAATATATTTAGTTAAAATTCTGAAATTTTGGTTTTTGTGTGTTGAACCGTTTAAGCACTATAGGTTTGGTTCCATCTTTACCAGCTACCCTGAATATAGGATAAAAATTATAGAAAATTAAATGACAAATAACTTTTATTTGAACAATTTTTATGAAAAATGATTTTTTTACGATTTGTCAAATTTCTTGAATACGGACCATTTGAGGACAATTTGGTATAAAACAAAAAATATTGAAAAAATATTGTAAGTAACTTTTATTTGAAGAATTTCATAAAATATAAAAATGACCACCAATAAAGTAGATGTTCCGACCCTGCCCAAAATCTAATCAGTTCATTGGACGCCGGAATAAAGCTTAAGTTTAAAATTTGGTGTTTTGTTTGTATCGATTCATGAGTTATTGCGGATACACACACACACACACACACATACATACACACACACACACACACACACACGCACAAACACACACGCACACACGCACGCAAGTCAATTTTAAATGATTTTTATATTTAAAAAATATATAGTTAATTATATTCAAACAAGATATATCGAAAATAAATAGCGAAAACCCGATAAGTAATAATAAAATTTAGTTATGAAGATATTTGCGTTTAAAAATTTATATAATTACACATTGAATGATTTTCATAGTTTGTAAAAATGTTTTCTTTTAATTGTTAGGTGTAATTTATTTTTTTAAACACATAAGGAAAAAAATAAAAACTATTTTAAAGACACCATATTTAAAAAAGATATATGCCAAATATAATTTTTAAGATGTAAATATTAATTTAAGGGCTGCTTAAAAAAGTACCTAGTGTATTTAAAGTATCTAATATGGCACTCTATACTAGGAATTCCGTTAAAAAGTTATTTTACCGTGATTTTAGGGGTTGTTGTCACCCTCACTTGAGAATTGATGTGATTTAATTATGAACTAGCTTAAATATATCCCCTTGAAAATAAAAATCACGTGTTTTTGAAATTTTTATATACAGGGTGTCCCAAAATAAGAGTGATCGATTTAAAATGTAAATGCACAGCTTATTAATTGCTCTAAAGAGATGGGGTTTTTACTAATTGATTTCGTTTACCCAGAAGTTTTTTTTTTCAAGTTTGTTCACATTTTATCACATCAATACAGGGTGATCCATGTTGGTCAACTTGAATGAAAAAAATATGTATTATTTTAAATGGAACACCCTGTATATTTTGATGGCATTCGAAAGAGAGATTTATCTACTTCTTAAAAATGTATAGTTTAATATCTTTTGTTTTCTTTACAACACAGATTTTTGAGTTTCTAAGTAACAATGCTGTTTTCTTTATTTAAAAACTGACATTAAATAAAATTAACAAAAAGAAGTTATTCAGTAACAAAACATAACAAAAATTTATTAAAAATTAGAAAACAAACAATTATAATGGGGATGTAAAACTTACAATAAATGCTGTATCTGTCTCTTGTTCAATGCACATACGCAAGCGAAATTTTAAATTTTCAAACTATTTTTCTAACATATCTGGCGGAATATTTTTGAAAATGTTCCTAATATTATCTTTTAGTTTTTCTACGTTGTTAGGCTTAGGACTGTAGCATTTATCCTTCACATATCCCCAGAGAAAAAAATCTGGGACAGTTAGATCAGGAGATCGCGGTAACCGCTCAATCGGTCCAGCTCGACCTATCCACTTTTGATTAAAACAATTATTCAACGAATCTCGTGCTATCATTGAAGAATGAGGTGGTACGCCATCTTGTTGAAAGTAAACGATGTCTCTAATTCCATCTTGAACTAATTATGGATATAAAAACTGTTACATCATATCCGTGTAATTTGTACCTGTTACAGTTGATTCCGTAAAGAAAAAAGGACCATAGATTTTTCTACGGGAAAACCCACACCAAACGTTAACTTTTGGACTATCTCTTTCAAATTCATTAAAAGAAGTATAATTTTCAGAACCCCATATTCTGCAATTTTGTTTGTTACACATTCACTAATGTAAAAGGTTGCTTCATCAGATATGATTAATAAGGTACTAGGTTCATTCCTGAATAAATCTAGTAAAGTCTCGCATACCCTTAGTCGTTTTTCATAATTTGACGGGTACAATTTTTGATAAGTCTGAATTTCATATGAAGTCAGTTTTCAAATTTTTAGACACCTTTGCACGTCACTTTTGGAAATGTCTAAAATTCCAGCAATCTTTCTAATCGAAATTCTGTAACTGTTAGCTTGCAGCACTTCATTAATAGACAACAACTTTTAAAAAAGAGCATCAGCGTTTCTTGGTTTTATTAGGTGCACAATGCAACCAGTTTCGCTAAATTTTACGTGCCACTTTTTAATAATATTCACAGAAGGGGGATTTTTACCAAATTTTCTTCTGAATATTCTCCTTGTTCGACAGATAGATTTAGTTTCTGCATAAATTAACATAGTTTGAGCTTTTTAAGTTACTGAGTAAATCATTTTGTAAGTGACAGTAAATTAAATTACTTCTGTTTTTATGAATTGTCAAATTTGTTGGTTTTGTTGTCAACTTGTCATAGCAAGAGCTGATTTATTTTACTATCAGATTATGTTCAAATCTTAGATAATAAGAGACCAGAGATATAACATACACCGGTGTATAACCTGCGCAAATGTTGCCAATTTCTTAAGAAAGGTTAACGGAGTGGGGGAACTGGGCAGGGACCCGAACTCTGTGACAGGGACCGGACTTTGTTTATTAGCATCATAATGAACTATTAGATTTATTTAAAATATACGTTTAATGGAATTTTGTATTATGAAATAAATTTAACGTAAATGATTTTTTAATATCAAACAGGTGTCACGACATTTTATGTAAAGAGAAGACCTTTTATAGAATATTACGTTAGCTATTATTTACTACGGACTTTTCTGTAAGTGACTACAGTAAAATGTTGAAATAGAATAAATATTGTTAATCGAGTAAGAAATGGTCCTCATTGTCTAAGAGTATTATTAAAAACGCATATGCGCAGGCGAATACTGCAAATCAAACCTTGTGAGTCGAACATTACATTTTTTCTACGACTATCACATAATATTAAAAATTAGGCAAAATGAGAAAATGCTGTTTTGTATTATAACCTCAGAAAAAGATATATTAAAGCTTGTTTCTTTAGGAATATTAATTAATATGGAGGATGAGTCACATAAAACTCTATAAATGATTATGTCTGAAACCAGATAACATTTTAAAATTTAAACCTATTAAAAGTCATTTGGTCGCTAGGAGTGGGTGATTATCGAAATAAATTATTGATTATTAATAATAATCGATTATTTTCGATTAATCAATTAATTTCAAACAATCTATTTTTGTTCGTATTTCCTTTAAAATCGACTACTTGATTATCTTTAAAAATCTGATGTGTCCAACACATGCCTTTCCTATCTAGTTATTATAGGCTTTTTCCGGTTATTTTGTACAACCTATTGCAGCACATCTACAAATGTTTAGAGGATAAACTAAATATATACATTTTCCACATACATCTGCCTCGAAATATTTTTCTATAGATATTCATTGAAAACGAAAATACTGAAAAAATTAAATTTAGCACGTTTCTTACAATTTTTCCATTACGGTCCATTTTAGAAAAATCACGTATAAACAAAAATTATAGAGATCGATATCGCAAACAACATTTAGTTCAACAATTTTCATAAAAATCAGAATTTTGCACATTTTGTCAAATTTCTCGAATACGGACCATTTCAGGAAATTTTGACAAAAAACAAAAATTATAGATAATAATATTAAAAGTAACTTTTAATTGAACAATTTTTTTCTCCAAACATAAATAACAGATATATTCCATAGAATATGAAAACGGCCTCCCATAAATTACCCCCCAGATGTTCCGACTTTGTCCAAAATCTAATCATTTCACGCCAGGCCGAAATAAAACTTAAGTTTAAAATTAAATGTTTTTTCTTTTTCCATTTTTGAGTTTTCTCCAAATTTCGAAATTTACATATTTTCTCAAATATCTCGAATATGGTTCATTTTAGAGAAATTCTGTATAAAATAAAAATTATAGAAAATTATATTATAAACAACTTTTATTTGAACAATTTTTATAAAAAAATACTTTTTTACATTTTCTCAAATTTCTCGAATAGGGATCATTTTAGGAAAATTTTGTATAGAACAAAAATTATAGATCATTATATTAAAAGTAACTTTTATTCAAAGAATTTTCTTCTCCAAACGTAAATAACAGATATATTCTATAAAATATAAAAATAAATATAATATAAAATATAAAAATAAAGCACCCCCCCAGATGTTCCGACTTTAAAATTTCATGTTTTTCTGTGTATCGGTTCTTGAGTTATGCGACATAAAGGCACACAGACACACAGACACACAGACACACAGACACACAGACACACAGACACACAGACACACAGACACACAGACACACAGACACACAGACACACAGACACACAGACACACAGACACACAGACACACAGACACACAGACACACAGCACACACACACACACACACACACACACACACACACACACACACACACACACACACACACACACACACACACACACACACACACACACACACACACACACACACACACACACACACACACACACGCACACACGCACACAAGCACACACGCACACACGCACACACGCACACACGCACATACGCACATACGCACATACGCACATACGCACATACGTACATACGCACATACGCACATACGCACATACGCACATACGCACATACGCACATACGCACATACGCACATACGCACATACGCACATACGCACATACGCACATACGCACATACGCACATACGCACATACGCACAGACGCACAGACGCACAGACGCACAGACGCACATACGCACAGACGCACAGACGCACAGACGCACAGACGCACAGACGCACAGACGCACAGACGCACAGACGCACAGACGCACAGACGCACAGACGCACAGACGCACAGACGCACAGACGCACAGACGCACAGACACACAAACACACAGACACACAGACACACAGACACACAGACACACAGACACACAGACACACAGACACACAGACACACAGACACACAGACACACAGACACACAGACACACAGACACACAGACACACAGACACACAGACACACAGACACACAGACACACAGACACACAGACACACAGACACACAGACACACAGACACACAGACACACAGACACACAGACACACAGACACACAGACACACAGACACACAGACACACAGACACACAGACACACAGACACACAGACACACAGACACACAGACACACAGACACACAGACACACAGACACACAGACACACAGACACACAGACACACAGACACACAGACACACAGACACACAGACACACAGACACACAGACACACAGACACACAGACACACAGACACACAGACACACAGACACACAGACACACAGACACACAGACACACAGACACACAGACACACAGACACACAGACACACAGACACACAGACACACAGACACACAGACACACAGACACACAGACACACAGACACACAGACACACAGACACACAGACACACAGACACACAGACACACAGACACACAGACACACAGACACACAGACACACAGACACACAGACACACAGACACACAGACACACAGACACACAGACACACAGACACACAGACACACAGACACACAGACACACAGACACACAGACACACAGACACACAGACACACAGACACACAGACACACAGACACACAGACACACAGACACACAGACACACAGACACACAGACACACAGACACACAGACACACAGACACACAGACACACAGACACACAGACACACAGACACACAGACACACAGACACACAGACACACAGACACACAGACACACAGACACACAGACACACAGACACACAGACACACAGACACACAGACACACAGACACACAGACACACAGACACACAGACACACAGACACACAGACACACAGACACACAGACACACAGACACACAGACACACAGACACACAGACACACAGACACACAGACACACAGACACACACACAGACACACAGACACACAGACACACAGACACACAGACACACAGACACACAGACACACAGACACACAGACACACAGACACACAGACACACAGACACACAGACACACAGACACACAGACACACAGACACACAGACACACAGACACACAGACACACAGACACACAGACACACAGACACACAGACACACAGACACACACACACACACACACACACACACACACAGACACACACACACACACAGACACACACACACACACACACACACACACACACACACACAGACACACACAGACATCATCGCGAAAATAGTCAGAACGGATTCAGGGGACCTCAAAACGTAAAAATTAGTCGAAAACTCGAGGTCGAAACAAATCATGATTCCTATACTTTCCTTATATCTATATACAGATAGGAAAGTAAAAAATCAAAAATAATAGATAAATTAAAAAGCCAATTAACTGATAAATCAGTGTTTAAAAAAAATAATAAACGAATTATCGTTTATTTTAAATAATCGATTATTATTAAATAATCTATTTTTTTTTTCGTATTTACATTGAAACAGATTATTCGATAATCTTTCAAAACTCTAAAATAATTGATTATTCAAAAATAATCGATTAATTAAAAAGTCGAATAATCGATAAATCGATTTTTCAAAAAAAAAATATAGAATTATTTCCTTTAAAATCAATTATTCGATCATTTTTGAAACATCGAAAATAATCGATTAAGGGAAAATAACCAATTAATTAAGAAGCCGATTCTACGATAAATCGATTTTCCAATAAAATAACTGAATTATCTATTATTTTCAAATAATCATTTTGTTTTCATATTTCATTTAAAATTGATTATTAGATTATCTTTGAAAAATCGATAATAATCAATTAATAAAAAACTGATTGACCAATAAATCGATAATTTTTTAAAAATAACCGAAATATCTATTATATAAAATAACCGATTATATTCGATCAATCCATTATTTTCATATAATCTATTTTTTCGCATTTCTTTGAAAACAAATTATTCGATTACCTTTGAAAAATTGAAAATATTCGAATAATCGAAAATATTTGGTTAATCGAAAATAACCGAATTAGCGAAAATAACCAATTAATTAAGAAGCGGATTCTACGATATATCGATTTTCCACAAAAAAAAATTAAATATATTTGATTATTTACAAATAATCCTTTTCTTTTTTCATATTCTTTTTAAAATTGATTTAATTTTCTTCTAAAAAATAACTGAACTATCGATTAAATAATATAACCGATTATATTCGATCAATAGATTATTTTTATATAATCTATTTTTGGTACTTTAAAACAAATTATACCTTTGAAAAATCGAAAATAATCGATTAATCGAAGATAATCGATTAATTTAAAAAGTCGATT